>OY755044.1:52923782-53041282 GCA_963576565.1 Aspidapion aeneum | reverse complement strand
AGCTCACACTAGGTACTATAGTTATAGTGTACGTGCGAGCTAATAAAACTAAAACCTGAAATATGTCTTATTCAACTCCAGACTAAATTACCTTTTGTTTGATACCACACAAGCCATATTTTGACTAAACTCAAATTTTTTAAATCTACCCCCACCCTTAAAAAACAAAAACTAAAATGTATTTTGTTTAACTCCGGACTTAATTACCTTCCGTTTGATATCACACTCGCCATATTTTCACGTTAACTCTAATTTTTGAAATCTACCCCCACCCTTTTTGAAGAGAAAAAAACTAAAATGTATTTTGTTCAACTCCATACTCAAGTACCTTTCGTTTGATATCACACACGTCATATTTTCACATAAACTCTAATTTTTGAAATCTTCCCCCACCCTTTTATTTGGCTTGTGTTCGGTGGATTTTGTTCATTTTTTAATGGGACTATCTCGACCCAAGACCCAGCCTAGGTACCAAATTTCATTAAAATCGGCCTAGCGGTTTTTGAGTTATGCGCGTTGGTCGTTACAGACAGACATACAGACAGACAGACAGACATACAGACAGACAGACGGCGCGACAAAAAAGTTTCAAAATCATCTGAAACGCAAAGATATATAAAAATTTTTGAAATCGGAGCAACTTTTTTTTTCTCGAAAAAATTAGGATCACCATAGCTCACACTACTATAGTATAGTATATGTGTGAGCTAAAATCCTTCACGCAATTTTAAAATCCTTCACGCAATTTTTTTGAAATTTGTTTTTGGTAAGTAAAGTTAAATCCATTAAGTCGACTGTTGAATCTTGGTAGTTGTAGTGTTTGGTAACCTGGTAACACCACAATTTACGTTTTTTATTACAACAATGGCGGATCCAAAATGGCGGATTTCTTTATTTTTAAACCGATTTGTCTGAAACTTGAAAGTTTGCAGTGCCTGAGTGTACTAAATACAGATTTATCCTTAAACTTAAAAAATTCAAAATGGCGAATCCAAAATGGCGGATTTTCTTATTTACTAACCTATTTGTTTCAAACTTGAAATATTACATTGCTTGAGGTCATTTAACAAGATTTTTTACTCAAACTTGAAAAAATCAAAATGGCGGATTTTCTTATTTACTAAAGGCCGCTTGACATGGTGCATGACAATAAAATTTGCAGGCAAATGCATGAAATTTTGCCCAGGTGCATGCGCAGTACAAATCCAGCTGATTGTTGCAGGCAATCCATTTTTATCAGTCAGGTGCCATTTTTTTGCATTTGCATGGAAACTGGGGAATTTTTACCTACATTCTGGGGAATCAATACATGGCCATGCGCAATGTCAAACGAAAAGAAGATTTTTTGCAGGCAACAATTTGAACAAAATTTTTTGCTTGCAAATATTTGCAGCGCGTCATGCACCATATTTGGTAAACTTATCACGTCCTTGCAATGCAACTATAGGTAAATTTAGTGGGAATAAGAACACTGTTGTTCTGGTAAATATACGTTTTAATCCATGCACCATGTCAAGCCTTAACGGATTTGTCTCAAACTTGGAATGTTACATTGCTTGAGGTCATTTAACAAAAATTTTTACTCAAACTTAAAAAAATCAAAATGGCGGATCCAAAATGGCGGATTTTCTTATTTACTAACCGATTTGTCTCAAACTTGAAATATTACATTGCTTGAGGTCATTCAACAAAATTTTTTACTCAAACTTAAAAAAATCAAAATGGCGGATTTTTTTATTTATTAACCGATTTGTCTCAAACTTGAAATATTACATTGCTTGAGGTCATTTAACAAAAATTTTTATCCGCCATTTTGGAGCCGCCATTTTGATTTTTTGAAGTTTGAGTAAAAAATTTTGATAAATGACCTCAGGATGTAATATTTGAAGTTTGAGACAAATCGGTTAGTAATTAAGAAAATCCGCCATTTTGGATCCGCCATTTTGATTTTTTTAAGTTTGAGTTAAAAATTGTGGTTAATGACCTCAAGGAATGTAATATTTTAAGTTTGAGACAAATCGGTTAGTAAATAAGAAAATCGATTAGTAAATAAGAAAATCCGCCATTTTGGATCCGCCATGTTGATTTTTTTTAAGTTTGAGTAAAAATTTTTGTTAAATGACCTCAAGCAATGTAACATTCCAAGTTTGAGACAAATCGGTTTAAAAATAAAAAAATCCGCCATTATGGATCCGCCATTGTTGTAATAAAAAACGTAAATTGTAGTGTTACCAGGTTACCAAACACTACAACTACCAAGATTCAACAGTCGACTCAATGGATTTAACTTTACTTAACAAAAAGAAATTTCAAAAAAATTGCGTGAAGGATTTTTTAAAAATGTTTTTATACATATTTTGTTTTTCATCTACACATTTTATCAAAAAAAAAAAAAATTCTCCGGCGCCCAGTTGGCGGCGCTCAGTTGTTGTATCATAACAATTGGGGAATATGAAAAGTTAATTGAAAAGCCCAAAGCAACACAGGATGGAAATTTTCGATATTACTGTAAAACGGAGGATCTTTTTGGCATTATTGAAGTTACTCATATGGCAACTGGACACAAACGAACAAGAGGTATGTTACTTAGAAGCTATTTCTATAAGATATGGGTGTACCCCGCATACATCAATTAAATTTACTTAACATATTAAAATCATAGTCGGTTTATGAGCTTATTAACATTATCCACATCGCGTCGTGGTCAACAAGAACGGACACATAGCGAAAAATTATGTCATTTCGGTATTTGGTCGTTCGGCACCGTCCAGAACGGTCTAGGACAACTGGGCGCCGGGCCAACTCGGCGCCGCCAACTAGGCACCGGCCAACTCGGCGCCGAACTAAAAATTTTTTTTTTGATAAAATGTGTAGATGAAAAATAAAATATTTATATAAAAACATCTTTAAAAAATCCTTTACGCATTTTTTTTTGTAATTTGTTTTTGTTCAACAGTCGACTTAATGGATTTAACTTTACTTAACAAAAAGAAATTTCAAAAAAATTGCGTAAAGGATTTTTTAAAAATCTTTATATACAAATAATATATTTTGTTTTTCATCTACACATTTTATCAAAAAAAAAATTTTCTCCGGCGCCCAGTTGGCGGCGCTCAGTTGGCCCGGCGCCCAGTTGGCGGCGCCGAGTTGGCGGCGCCCAGTTGTTGTATCATAACAATTGGGGAATATGAAAAGTTAATTGAAAAGCCCAAAGGAACACAGGATTATTGAAGTTACTCATATGGCAACTGGACACAAACGAACAAGAGGTATGTTACTTAGAAGCTATTTCTATAAGATATGGGTGTACCCAGCATACATCAATTAAATTTACTTAACATATTAAAATCATAGTCGGTTTATGAGCTTTTTAAATCATCCAGAACGCGTCGTGGCCGTTTGAACATTATCCACATCTCGTCGTGGTCAACAAGAACGGACACATAGCGTAAATTATGTCATTTCGGTATTTGGTCGTTCGGCACCGTCCAGAACGGTCTAGGACAACTGGGCGCCGGGCCAACTGGGCGCCGGGCCAACTCGGCGCCGCCAACTGGGCATCGGCCAACTCGGCGCCGGACTAAAAATTTTTTTTTTGATAAAATGTGTAGATGAAAAATAAAATATTTATATAAAAACATCTTTAAAAAATCCTTTACGCAATTTTTTTTGAAATTTGTTTTTGTTAAGTAAAGTTAAATCCATTAAGTCGACTGTTGAATCTTGGTAGTTTTAGTGTTTGGTAACCTGGTAACACTACAATTTACGTTTTTTATTACAAAAATGGCGGATCCAAAAATCAAAATGGCGGATCCAAAATATTACATTGCTTGAGGTCATTTAACAAAATTTTTTACTCAAACTTAAAAAAATCAAAATGGCGGAATTTCTTATTTAGTAACCAATTTGTCTCAAACTTGAAATATTACATTGCTTAAGGTCATTTAACACAATTTTTTACTCAAACTTAAAAAAATCAAAATGGCGTATATAAAATGGCGGATTTTCTTATTTACCAAACGATTTGTCTCAAACCTGAAATATTACATTGCTTGAGGTCATTTAACACAATTTTTTACTCAAACTTAAAAAAATCAAAATGGCGGATATAAAATGGCGGATTTTCTTATTTACCAAACGATTTGTCTCAAACTTGAAATATTACATTGCTTAAGGTCATTTAACAAAATTTTTTACTCAAACTTAAAAAAATCAAAATGGCGGATATAAAATGGCGGATTTTCTTATTTACCAAACGATTTATCTCAAACTTGAAATATTACATTGCTTGAGGTCATTTAACACAATTTTTTACTCAAACTTAAAAGAATCAAAATGGCGGATCCAAAATGGCGGATTTTCTTATTATATATATATATATATATGTATATATATATACTAAATTTATTATAAATCGATCCCTAAGCACTGCAATCTTTCAAGCTTGAGACAAGTCGGTTAGTAAATAAAAAGCCGCCATTTTGGATCCGTCATTTTGATTTTTTTAAGTTTGAGTTAAAAATTGTGTTAAATGACCTCAAGCAATGTAATATTTCAAGTTTGAGACAAATGGGTTAGTAAATAAGAAAATCCGCCATTTTGGATTCGTCATTTTGATTTTTTTAAGTTTGAGTAAAAATTTTTGTTAAATAACCTCAAGCAATGTAATATTTCAAGTTTGAGACAAATCGGTTGAAGAAAATCCGCCATTTTGGATCCGCCATTTTGATTTTTTTAAGTTTGAGTAAAAAATTGTGTTAAATGACCTCAAGCAATGTAATATTTCAAGTTTGAGACAAATTGGTTAGTAAATAAGAAAATCCGCCATTTTGGATCCGCCATTTTTATTTTTTTAAGTTTGAGTCAAAAATTTTGTTAAATGACCTCAAGCAATGTAATATTTCAAAATCAAACAAGTTTCGTGGATAATCGGGCAAAAAGGAGTTTTTGTTTCTCTCATATTTTTCCGTGGGTAGCCTGAAAGCTTAACCTCACGGGGGTCCAAGATCTAATGGATACCTAATAAGTGTTGACAGTTAACTGTTTCGTCCTTATGGGACTCCTCAGAACACTGCTGGTCAATGTGACAAATCTTGCGAAGTTAATTAGACGGTTTTGTCTCTAATAAAATGTAAATAGTGAGAAAACTATCGCAAGAAGCGCCATCTACCGCGATACGAGAGAAACAAAAAACAAACGCAGGCGAAAAACTGCTATACAATATCGATCAATGAAAAGATCGAATGCAAATAGAAGAAAACAAACTATAGTCCGTGACCTACGACAGCTCTTTGTCTTTCAGGCCGGATCAACGCATATTGCACTTTTACCCGTCATCAAGACAGTGAGTGTCAATCAACGGAATTTTTTAAGCCAAATAATACTGGCTAATCGATTAGCCACGAAACTTGTTTGATTTTTAAATTCACGGGTACGAAATTCCACGTTTGTGTGTGCTGGACCGCGATCTCTAAATTCAAATGCGCACTTCGCTGTCCTCTTTATTTAGTATTTTTTACCAGTTTTTGAAATCAGATTTTGGTTTGGTTGTCAATAAGAAGATATAACATTTTTTCATGTAGGTATCAAAAACTGTTGCAAATTCACGTAAAATATTTTTATTTCTGTAGCTCCCCACTAATGGTTGAGTAATCACATCACCCGACTAAAAAATAAAAGTCTTTCAAGAAACACTATGACAGACAAAAATTATCCACCCAAGTAACATTATTACTACTCAAGGTTTTATTAATTTGGTTCCTAGGTTATTTAGAGGGTGCTGTTATGGGTTTTAGGATCAATTTGGCAACATAAAGGTAATTTATATTGCCAATTACCTAAAGAGGTGTTATACAACCAAAAAGTGATTTATAAAGGGAGTATAATAAAACAGATATTCCTTCTGTTCCTTTTGGTTTTATTGATTTCTGATTTATAAAGATGGTCTTATAAAACCCTTTTACCTAAAGTTTTTAAAAAGAAATAAATATAAACTTTGGTCATTTAGTTTTTTTCATTACTTTAGGTCATCACAAAAGTGTTTTATAATAGAGCTAAAAGGTTACCTTATATCCTTTTGTTTTTATAGTTACCAGTAGTTTAAAAGTAAATATGATTAGATAGGCGGCCATATAGAACCTAGTTTCCTTAAGGTTTTTAAGAGTGGTAAATATAAACTTAAGACTTTTGGTTTTTGCCATTACTTTTAGGCATCTTAAAAGGGTTTTATAGGAAGGCTTAAAGGTAAACTTAATTCTTTTGTATTTATAGTTACCCATAGCTGTATATTAAATATTATTTAAGCAGGCAGCCACGTAAAACCTTGTTTCCTTAAAGGTTCTAACAGAAGTAAGTAAATACTTTCGTGTTTTATTTTTTTTAGGTATTTCTGGTAAAAATAATAGATATACCTAGGTACAGATTGGTACCTACCTATTGCAAGATTGATTATTTAAAGCCCAATAATTAATAATTGTTGAGTTTCCGTCCTCCTGGGTAGGAAACCTACGCCTAGTAAGGCCTGTTTAGACGGCCAATATAAGAGGTTGCCCTCCAACGTGTAGGCACAACGAATATCATTGCACTGGCCCTCTCGATTGTGTCGAAATTGCACGATAAAAAACATTTAAAACTGTTGAATTATACGCTTTTAAACACTTTAAAAACAAATACAAAAAATTTAAGTGAGGTTATGTTGACTATATTTACTTTGTTCTTTTTTGTTGGTTTCATAAGGGCACTCAAAAATCCTTGTTGCGATACAGTAACAAATAAAACCAAGTGACCACTTTAAAACCATAATGGCGTATATAAATTTATTTAAAAAGTATTTTAAAGAGAAAATATTTATCTAGTCCAGTTTTCACCTGTTTCGCTGCACACGAACGAATGAAGAGAAACTTTGTGAAGACGAAAGGTCACGATGTATTCCCCTACTTTCCCACTACCAGCCCGCAGCGTGTTTAACGCTGCGCTGCTTTGAGTTTCAGTGACTGGCCCATTCAGTTCCGAACCGAACCGCTGGTGTATCGAGTCGGAGTGTGGTCCACTGCATTGCACAGGGCTACCGAATTTCATATAATATATAAATGCGAAAGTATTGCATAAAATAAAAACCAATAAAGATGTTTTAAAAATTAAAAAAAAAACGTGTTTTTGTAGAAAAATACGGTAGTGTCATGGTTCCGTGACACTACCTCACGAGCCGCCACTGATGGAGATATTGTTTGTCCGTTGTCTAGTTCTAACTCTTTAGATTCGTGCCAATACATAAGTACTGTGTCTTAACCACGTTCAGTGTTAACCCCCACTTTTGCTATTCTTCCGTTAACTTTCTCATCATATACATGTCTTCTTTACCATTAGCTACAATTATTTGGTCGTCAGCAAACTATAGTGTGTATATGGCAAATGAGTCGATAAGTATTCCCATGCTTTGTACTTTACGTTTCTAGTTTTTTACTGGATTTTGCAGAAGCTAAAATGTTGCCAGCGCCTTTCCTTAAAACCGTTAATTTCAATGTTTGGTCGCTAGCACGTTCCCATTACCCTTAGACCTCCTAAATGGGACTCCCCAATTGGTGGTGGCAACCTATGTATTAAACTCACTATAAAACCATAAGAAATAAACTCCAGCTTGGCCCTTGAGCGGTTCCACCACTATAGAACCTTTTAGAGCCTAAAGCTATTATGCCAGGTTCTAAAAGCAACTCAGAAACGTCCTCTATCCTATTATAAAACTAGATTTGGTAATTTGGTATCCTGGCGATTCTGTTGAATACCATAATACCTTTAGAGTAAAGAAGTTTTCCTATAAAAGCTATGGCGATATTTTAGATTCAATAATTTAAGTCACAAAATTGCCAAAAATGTCAAGTCCCAAAATTATTTTATCACATAAAAATATACCGAGTTTGTCGTTTTATTGATGATGAAATTGCCTGCTAGATTTATTTTTCTGATAAAATCGTATCTGAAAAGCTCTCAAAACAAGCGCGCCAACTCAAAAATGCTTTCTTATAGTTTTTTGATAACAAAATAACAAATAGTTAAAATAAAATAAAAATAATTTACACTATTCACCATTAAAAAAGTCTGTTTGGTTTACATAAATCAAAATTAAAGTAAAATTATTGTTAAAAAACACTGCTAAAACGACTAGATAAATATTTTCTCTTTAAAATATTTTTTAAATAAATTTATATACGCCATTATGGTTTTAAAGTGGTCACTTGGTTTTATTTGTTACTCTATCGCAACAAGGATTTTTGAGTGCCCTTTGTATAGTTATTTTCTTATAATTGATATTAGTTGGTTTTAACACTGTAGATAATTTTTCTACTGGATCATATGCTTTTTGTGGGTCCACAAAGGTGTGTAAGACAAAAAACACTATTACTACAAGATCTGCCTGCACGAAACCCACTTTGTTCTACTTCTTCTCTTAGATCTCTAAGAATCCTAGCGTACAATCTACTACTAGTACTGATTATTTCATGAGGATATGAATGCTATTTGCCAATCATCAGGTACTTGATGTCCGTTTTGCATTGATTGATAATATATGCGAGATTTTTTAGTAGTTTGGTCTCTTGCAAAAGCCGTTGGATCAAACTTCACCAAGTCATCCATACCACCACTTACAGATAAAAATACTCACTCAGCCACAACATCAGAGGAAAAAGCCAATATGCTGGCCAAAATCTTTTCCTCCAACTCAAACCTAACAGTGCCAAATGGAAAAACTCCACCGTTCATTGAAAGGGTTTCCCACAGTATGCCAGAGGTACCCTTTTGTCACAGAGAAATACGAAAATCCCTTAAAAAGTTGGATACAAACAAAGCAATGGGTCCAGATGGCATTCCCGCGATAGTACTCAAAAATTGTGCTAACGAACTCACCCCAACTTTCGCTAAATTATTCAATTTATCTTACAGGCAAGGAGTATATCCATCATCATGGAAGTCTGCCGCAGTACAACCTATTCCAAAGAAAGGAAAAAAGACAGATCCGTTAAACTATAGACCAATTGCTCTACTTCCGGTGATATCAAAAGTAATGGAAAGAGTTGTGAACAATCACCTAACCAAGTACTTGGAAAAGTACAAACTTATCAACGACAAGCAATACGGATTTCGAAAATATAGGTCAACTGGCGATTTACTTTCATACGTCACTCATTTATGGCAAAAAGCGATTGAGTTACGGGGCGAAACAAGAACAATTGCCTTAGATATATCAAAAGCATTCGATAAAGTCTGGCATGAAAATCTGCTCAACAAGCTTTAAGCAATGGGATTGTCGCCAAAACTTTGCACTTGGTTTGAAAGTTACCTTAAGGATAGATCCATTTATGTTGCACTGGATGGCCGGAACTCCAACTCTTACCAAATAAATGCTGGTGTGCCACAGGGAGCAATCCTTTCGCCAACACTTTTTCTGATTTACATAAATGACCTCATAGATAAAACAGTAAATCCACTTTATTGCTTTGCAGATGATGGCAATGTAGTCTCCTCAGTCATACCACCCACTCAGTGTCTATCCGCACGTGAATTCCATCATCTTAGACAAACTCAAATATCGCAGATAAATAACGACCTGGAGATAATAGAAGACTGGGGCAACAAAAACCTTGTACAGTTCAACGCGCAGAAAACCCAAGCAGCCCTGTTTTCAAAAAAGACCAGCACCGGTGAGCCAAACATCATGCTATCTGGAAGTGCTGTCACATTGCAGAGCCAGTTGAACATCTTCTATCTATAATCTAAAAGGGCGTCCCAAAAGCTTGGGGTGCTATTTCGTACAAGACATCTGTATAAACCAAGCCAACTGCTGACATTCTACAAAGCCCAGATTCGACCAACTATGGAGTACTGCTCACATATATGGAGTGCGGCACCCAAACATACCTTAATGCTTTTGAACACCGTGCAAAAACGAGCTATCAAGCTGATCAATGACCCCGCACTTACCCGTAGTTTGGATAGTCTCGAACATCGAAGAACTGTGGGCGATCTATCTCTCTTCTACAGGTATTATCACGGAAAATGCTCTGAAGAGTTGGCACGTATGATCCCCCCGGGAGTAGCACCTACTAGGCGAACACGTTAAACAGACGGTAACCACCAATTTACTGTCAAAATAGAGGCACCAAGAACCTCATTATATCAGAATTCATATCTCTGGAGAACAGCATCGCTGTGGAATAAACTCCCTGAGACAGTTTTCCCTGCAGGTTACAACCTGAACCGTTTCAAAACCAACACACACCAACATTTCCGCGCACTGGCCGCTTCTCGAGCGTGATAGGGACCTCCTTGCGAGTGCGCTTAACCGTAAAAAAAAAAAATATATATTATTTATATAAAAACATCTTTAAAAAATCCTTTACGCAATATTTTTTACAAGCTTTTATTTAGCTTCAGATGTTCTGTCTAACTAACTATCTATCAAATCTTGTGAAGCGTTTTTGACATACGTAGTGGTCCCATGACAATACAACATTAAGAAAAAAATATCCTCCCACCCTACCCCCACCCCTTCTATAGAAAAATGTGTTTTTGACACACTTCCCGTTATCCGATTTGGATAAAATTTGGTATACACATAGCGGTCCGATGATAATACAACAATAAGAAAAAAATATCCTCCCACCCCTACCCCCACCCCCTTCTATAGAAAAATTTGTTTTTGACACACATCCCGTAATCCGATTTGGATGAAATTTGGTATACATATAGTGATCCGATGACAATACAATATTAAGAAAAAAATATCCTCCCACCCTACCCCCACCCCTTCCATAAAAAATGCGTTTTTGACACCCTTCCCATTATCCGATTTGGATGAAATTTGGTATACATATAGTGGTCCGATGACAATACAACATAGAAAAAAAAATCCTACCACTCCTACCCCCACCCTCATCTATAGAAAAATGCGTTTTTGACACACTTCCCATTATCCGATTTGGATGAAATTTGGTATACATATAGTGATCGATGACAATACAATAATAAGAAAAAATATCCTCCCACCTCTACCCCCACCCCCTTCCATAGAAAATGCGTTTTTGACACCCTTCCCATTATCCGATTTGGATGAAATTTGGTATACATATAGTGGTCCGATGACAATACAACATTGAAAAACAAATCCTACCACTCCTACCCCCACCCTCATCTATGGAAAAATGCGTTTTTGACACACTTCCCATTATCCGATTTGGAAGAAATTTGGTATACATATAGTGGTCCGATGACAAAACATTATTGAAAAAAAAAATCCTACCACTCCTACCCACACCCTCATCTATAGAAAAATGCGTTTTTGACACACTCCCCATTATCCGATTTGGATGAAATTTGGTATTCACATAGTGGTCCGATGACAATACAACATTTAAAAAAATATCCTCCCACCCCTACCCCCACCCCCTTCCATAGAAAATGCGTTTTTGACACCCTTCCCATTATCCGATTTGGATGAAATTTGGTACACACGTAGTGGTCCCATGACAATACAACATTAAGAAAAAAATATCCTCCCACCCCTACCCCCACCCCCTTCTATAGAAAATGCGTTTTTGACACCCTTCCCATTATCCGATTTGGATGAAATTTGGTATACATATAGTGGTCCGATGACAATACAACATTGAAAAAAAAATCCTACCACTCCTACCCCCACCCTCATCTATGGAAAAATGCGTTTTTGACACACTTCCCATTATCCGATTTGGAAGAAATTTGGTATACATATAGTGGTCCGATAACAATACAACAATAATGAAAAAATGTCCTCCCACCCCTACCCCCCACCCCCTTCCATAAAAAATGCCTTCTTGACACACTTCACTTCAAATGACTTTTATAAAATTTGGTATATGCATAAAGGTCCGATGGCAATACAGCCCAAACAAAAAATATATTTCTAACTCTACCTTCACCCTCTCGTTCCCCCAATAGAAAAATGAGTTTCCAAATAACTCACGATCAGCGATTTCATTATAATCTAGAATAAACTCTTCTTTATTTATTTACTTCTGCATTTTTCTGCTAGATCGATTCTTGCAAATAGTGATATTTAATTGATACGGATATCTTATCGTAATAACATCGTCAAAATTTTAATTTTTTTTACTAATTTATTTGAAATTTGTTTTTGTTAAGTAAAGTGAAATCCATGAAGTCGACTGTTGAATCTTGGTAGTTGTAGTGTTTGGTAACCTGGTAATACTACAATTTACGTTTTTTATTACAACAATGCCGGATCCAAAAATCAAAATGGCGGATCCAAAATGGCGGATTTTCTTATTTACCAACCGATTTGTCTCAAACTTGAAATATTACATTGCTTGAGGTCATTTAACACAATTTTTAACTCAAACTTTAAAAAAACAAAATGGCGGATTCAAAATGGCGGACTTTTTTATTTATTAATCATTGTTTTTGAAATTATATGAAAATGTTTTATGAGACAGAATATTGCATTTTTTTGAAAACAATAAGTTGGTAATTTAAAAAAAAAATTATACAAAGCTTTTAAACAAATAGTAGGTAGGTACCATGTTTTTTAAAAATTAAATTTTTTATAAACGTAAAGTTTAGTACTCGTGAATGAAGAAAACAAAAATTGTTCGTGGCTAAGCGGGTGTAGAAAGATTTTGTTTCTCTTGTCTTTTTCCGTAGGCAGCTCGAAAGCTGTCCACTTACGGAGGTCCAAGATCACATCATTAGATCGTGGACCCCTGTCGGTTTACAGCTTTCGAGCTGCCCACGGAAAATACATAAGAAACAAAATCTTTCTATACCAGCTTAGCCACGAATTTATTTAAAAAATTTTTTACCTACTCTGTAGATCTTTTTAAATTTAAATCACTATATGTATACCAAATTTCATCCAAATCGGATAACGCGATGTGTGTCAAAAACAAATTTTTCTATGGAAGGGGGTGGGGGTAGGGGTAAGAGGATATTTTTTTCTTATTGTTGTATTATCATCGGACCACTATGTGTATACCAAATTTTATCCAAATCGGATAACGGGAAGTGTGTCAAAAACAAATTTTTCTATAGAAGGGGTGGGGGTAGGGGTGGGAGGATATTTTTTTCTTAATGTTGTATTGTCATGGGATCACTACGTGTGTACCAAATTTCATCCAAATCGGATAATGGGAAGTGTGTCAAAAACTCATTTTTCTATGAAAGGGGGTGGGGGTAGAGGTGGGAGGATATTTCTTTTTTAATATTGTATTGTCATCGGATCACTATATGTATACCAAATTTCATCCAAATCGGATAATGGGAAGGGTGTCAAAAACGCATTTTCTATGGAAGGGGTGTTGGTAGAGGTGGTAGGATATTTTTTTCTTAGTGTTGTATTGTCATGGGATCAATTCGTGTGTACCAAATTTCATCCAAATCGGATAATGGGAAGTGTGTCAAAAACGCTTCACAAGATTTGATAGATAGTTAGTTAGACAGAACATCTGAAGCTAAATATAAAAGCTTGTAAAAAATTGCGTAAAGGATTTTTTAAAGATGTTATTATATAAATAATATATTTTATTTTTCATCCACACATTTTATTAAAAAAAAAATTTAGTCCGGCGCCGTGTTGGCCGGCGCCCAGTTGGCGGCGCCGAGTTGGCCCGGCGCCCAGTTGGCGGCGCAGAGTTGGCGGCGCTCAGTTGGCGGCGCCGAGTTGGCGGCGCCCAGTTTATAGTGTGTTTTCTTCGGTTGGGCGCCAACTTTATAGAGTATTTTTAACCACGTTGGGTGCCAACTTTATACTGTATTTTTAACCACGTTGGGCGCCAACTTTATAGTATATTATTAACCACGTTGGGTGCCAACCTTATAGTGTATTTTCTTTCACGTTGGGGGCAAAATTTATAAGGCGTAGGGCGCCAAATTTATGACTATTATAGTCGTTTGGCGCTATATTTATAACTAGTATAGAGCACCAAATTTATAGCACGTTAGCACCACATTTATGGTGGAGTGCCAATTTATGCTTTTTAAGATCTTTGATATTTGCCTGGTATTATTTCACTTATCCTTTTTTTTTAGCAAAGCAAAGAAAGTGGAAGAACAAAAGAACAGAAACTCTTTCAAATCAAAATAATGAAATGACTATCTCAGGGTCGTACCTTCTCTTTTTAGTTCTACTAACGTTTCTTCCAATTTGTTTTCTTTTAAGGGTAATGGGGCGCCATTGAGCTTTACCTGGAAGATCCTTTAGGACAAAATTCATTCATTAAAAAAATTATATATAAAAAATATAATAATAAATGGTAAAAATTTAAAGAATAAAGTAGTCTTGGAATCCTCCAAACAATCTCACCTCGTTTAGAGTATAAAGAAATTCTGGATTAGATAATAAATTTTACAATTTATTTTAGAAAAAATGATCAGTGACACAATCAAAATAATTACAAAAAAACTAAACCTTTTTATAAAAAAAAATTTAAGAAAATTTAAGAAAATTTATTAAAGAAAGAAGAGTCTCAAGTCTTATTTAATTTTGAAACTTGCTTTTTAAAGTTTTAGATTGTCTTTTCTTTTCAAAAAAAAAATAGAGCATCATCTCCAACCATGAGATCATATTCACAACATTCCCATCATGGTCTCAGTGCCAGTCTTCGCCTCGTCAGCAGGTGTGCAATCCAGGAGGACTTGTATGTGGCTTATCTTTGTTGGTTTTACTTTTACTCAGTGGTGGAGAACTTGTCGTCGTGGATTTTTTGTACATGAAAAGAAAGACTATTTACGCAACCGTAGAAACAATTTGTCAGACTTGATGACCTAGCTTTCTCAACAAAAGTCTCAAAAAAAAATTACGTATAACTCTAGCATTGAGAGTGTCACAAAAAAATAGTTTTAGTTTACAAATTTTTATAAATGACAATCATATAAAGAAAATGTAGAAGGAATCTTTACAAAATTTCAACCAAATATTCAGCAGAATATTTAGACCTTTCAGGTTTACATGAATCCTATTTATAGATTCCTGAATTAAAAAAAAATATATATATATTTTCTAAATTTAATTTCAAAAATTTTACAAATTTTATCAAATAAATTCATAAAAAATAAATGTTCAACAGGTTATTATCTATGTCATCTTTACAATTGGTTTCTTAAGATAAAAAATATAACGGTTTGGATTTTATAACTTTAAAATAATACCCAATAATAAAATAAAAATATAATTTCATGTTGGTTTTACTTCTTAAAGCTAGAAAAATTTACAAAATAATTTGAGAATAAAGGTGGCCAGCCAATAATTCAAAATGGAGGGAAAGAATAAAATCTTTTTAACAATTTATAAAAAAAATGTATCTAAAAATTTTACATGGGGAACATTTCAGTCTTTCACACAAACAAAGGAAAGTTAACTGAAAAGTGAGTATGTTTTCGACTTTTGAGGGAGGGCAATAAAAAAAAATATTTCCTTTTATTTTTTCCTTAAAAGGAAAATAACTTCTTCATTAAATAAAATATAATTAAAAAGGGGAAGCAAAAATTGAAATCTGGTCGTTCACGAATTTAATTTATTCACTCAAAAAAAAAACAAAATGGCTGCTGTTCACTCAAGAACCGAGCAGAATAAAAAATACAAAATGGCCGCCGTTCATTTAAGAATGAGCAAGCTAAATATTTCTCTGAGAAGTTAGATTTTTGAGGACTTTTGATGGAGATTGGAAAATCATTCTGGTAAGTTTTTCATTCAAAGCAGATTTGACTAAAATCTATTAAAATATATATATGAATAAAAAAAACTTAGCAGATAATTTATCCAAATAGATCCATATCTCCAAAGTCCATCAACCTCAAGAATCCACTTCCTTGGAATGCATTGATCGAATGAGTCAGGTGGGCTAAAATTTGTCCTATATGACTGAAAAGGGAAGCTTGGCTGAACTCATTGGGTCCTTAATCTGGAAAAAAAAATATTCCACGAGAAATACCTGTGCTATGGGCCAATATTTTAGCAAACATTAAACTTTATCAAAATTTGGTTTTCTACCAAAAAATTAAGATAAATGCAATCAAATTATGCATATTTGCGCTAAATTAAGATAAATAATTTTGAGTGAAAAAAGGAACGAACTGACCTGAATTTCAATGTCGTCAGACCAAAAATCGAAAACACACTAAATTTTAATATTTAAGATCTCTTCTAACAGACAGAGATACTTTTTAATAAAAAACGTATTCATCTTAAATCATCTCAACTAACACTATGCAGATCATTGACTGTTTATCCTTTGCCTCGCGCGAAAGTAAAACAAAGAGGAAATGTGATAGATTGGCTCAATTCAGCGTATGGATACATATGCTTGCCTTTTTTGCTGAATGCGGAGATTTTGATAAATAATTTAGGCCAGTCAAAATGATATAGCCATTCAAAGCTCAATAGGCCAGTAAAATTGATTGTTATTCATTAAGGAAATTTAATTAATTAAATAATATATTTTTATTACAAAATATGTAATTCCTTAATTTTTAAACAATATAACGATATAATCGTTATAAGTTGTCCCGGATTCCTTGTATGAAATTACTTAGGCTATGAACAAAACTTATATTTTTTTTTAAATTACTGATCCTCCGAAATATTTTGTGGTTTCCACACTTTTTCTCAAACTTGTATATTCCACGAACATTTGTTGTGAACATGTAAAGAAAAAACGCTCAACGGGGGACGCGGCGTTGGCAATTTGTGATCAGTTTATTTATTCAAAAAATAGCAAGAACGACGGTTTAACTAGAACTGCGATTGATGTCTGGAATAGCAAAGTGTCCTGCCTGAATGAATAATGGCCCATCTAAATTTATATTGTTTATTAATTCACGGCGATTGTTTATTTTATGTTAACAAGTTATATGTTGTACGTGAACGATTGATGCAATAAAAAAGAATTGCAGCTGTTTAATATTGTAAACGAATCCGTAAGAATATAGTTTAGTTCATTAGGTACTTAAACTAATATTAGAGAGAGTTTCGACCAGTAAGATTGTCGATTTTTGCAGTTATTTTAATTACGATACTTAATGTGTCATAGAAAATTGATAATAATTACAGTTTTCCAAACTAGGACATGCGCATGCATCTAGAAAATATCAACCAGCGCATCGAAGTTCATAACTAGAGGGGCATGGAAGCAATCTGCTTGTGCAGAAAGTGACAGCAAAATAAATATTCACCTTAAACCACGGATCACCTAACAAACTTAAACCTTCCGGTGATCTTACGACGGTGGGTTACACATGCCCCTCCCTTGGCCATAGGATATAACCACCGTCAGCCCTTGGCGTAGTCCCATTAAGATAGGCCTGCATTTATAGTTTGTAGTTCGGTGCAACTTTAATTCTCTAATTATAACATAAAATTTCTACGAAGGCTATAAAAGTGCTAAAATTAAATTTATTTGAGCTATGAAATTATTATCTTTTACTACATATCTTAAAAAGTATGTATTAGCGAGTATATGCAACCTGTTCCATTTCAATTCTTGTATCAAAGTTGCAAGTGCGAGAGTACATAAAATAGATGACCCATTCCCTACATCAATGCAACGCTTTCGCTGGACACCTTTTTATTGGATGCACGCCGCGGACAAAATTAATTGTTGTGTTTCTTTGCAATTTTTTTGAATGAAAGACAAAATTCCTAGATCCGCCCCTCCGAATAATAACATATAAAGAGAAGTAGTAGCCCCGGTTTCGGCGGTCATTCATTCATGTGTTGGTAAACAATGTAGCTTTTCCGCTGTTCCCACCTCCTCTACCTCTGTAAAATTTTAGAAATAATAAGTAAGGTTCAACTTCTTACCTTACCAAAATATATAGTGCTTGGAGTTGGTTAGGCTATTCAAACCATGCGATAATTTGTCATGCGCTTATTAGCCCGCGTCGCACAGTGTGGTCCTGTGGGCAATATTAAAAAAACTGAGGTTACATTTTAAAAGTTTTTATATTGCAAAAGTATAGATAAATGTCCAGTTTATCTGTAATCATAACCTATTTTTTTTAGTCACACTTGCGACAGTGAACAAAATAAATATTTAAAGTTATTTTAAAACAGGTACAAAAAAATCGCATAAAATACCTATCAGAAAATTAATTTTACTGGTTCTGCATTTAAATATAA
The DNA here is from genome assembly GCA_963576565.1 of Aspidapion aeneum. Classification (NCBI taxonomy): domain Eukaryota; kingdom Metazoa; phylum Arthropoda; class Insecta; order Coleoptera; family Brentidae; genus Aspidapion; species Aspidapion aeneum. The sequence goes on along the minus strand of OY755044.1, from coordinate 53,023,119 downwards.
AAAAATTTTTCTTTAAGTATTACAGTGATATATATTTATGCTACTTGTTTAAATAAAATTTTGTCAAATTGACGTCTGGCTTTTAAAATAATTTAATTAAAACTGTTATGCTTACAAAAAAAAATATTTTTTAAATTTTATTAAGGTTATAAAAAATTGCAAAGATTTGCAAGGTCTGGCATATACCCTAAATATTAGTCCAATGAATTAGCAAAACGGTAGCATAAATATTTTTTGCTACTGGCTGCTACTAAGGGTGCTGGATTTTTTTAAATAATATATTTCAATCATAATAATTTATAACACACTGGTTACCACCCCGGTTGAGAGGCGTCACATCATCTCCTGTTTAGGTATACCCTTAAAACCAGTCTTGCCGCCATTTGGACAAATAAAATTGTGACAGCTCTCATCAACGTCAAAAATAGCGGCAGCAAGGTGTCAAAAATGGCACTAAATCTGGAGAAGATATGAGGCTTATTATTCGGTGATGGCGAGGGGATAGGGGATAATTATATATTATATTATAATGGAAAATTAAATATTTTAGAATCGCATATCGTATTGGCCGTTTTTTGTCAATGGGAACACACAAAAACAATAATTTGAGGTAGTCAATAAAATTATAAAAATACTGCTGTCTTAAAATATATATGCCAAAAATTATTCTGGTGTTTGTGTAGGCGAATATTTAAATAAAAAAAAAGTTTTTTTGCACTTTGGAGATCAAAAGTGCGCTTTTTATCACAAATTTTAGGGATAAAGTATAAAAGGGATAAAAAGTGACGTTCAAAGATAACACATAAAAATGGTAAATCTGTTTTTCTTGCAAAATAATTTTAATAAAAACGGGGCCCAAAAATGACTAAAGTATCTTTTGAGCACTCGGCGAACTGTAGCTACATACAATATTTTCTTCTCGGGATAAAAGTGCCACTTAAGTCCCTAAGAAGATAATATACTATTTTATCACTTTTTTTTACTTTTAGAACGCATAAGCATTAAAGATTCAGACTTGTTAAATGAGTGGAAAATTTGAAGGTGTTAAATATTTTCAAAAAAATTCAACCCTTGTTGGGTTTAGAAGAATGTTCTGACAAAAATAACCAATTTCTAAATAAGGCAAAAGTCTCAGTCTCAAATGGAAGCTATCGGGACGAAACAAAATTTATTTTTAAAAGCTTTATTTCGAATGGTTAAATAAAGATATTATATCTGAGAAATTTTGTTATAAAACGGATTCAGAAAAATCAAAAAATACAGATTCGGAAACCCGGACCGAGAAGTGGACGGCCTAAAACGGCTTTCTTAGAATCATCTTTAAGAACAAAGAAATTGAGGGTGCAATGTGTGTGTGTATGGTAAGAATAATTATTTTGGGGTTGCTAATTTAATTTTTCTGGAAGGGACTTAGCCCCCCCAAGCCTTCCTAACTACGCCCATGAATCCTAATAAAAAAAATAATTTTAGTTTGATTTCTAACACAAAAGTAAATTGATTTATATTTTTAACGTAACTGTAGGTTAAACTGAATGTACTTTAATTATTTTTTTTAATATTTTAAATAAAATGACATATATATATATTTTAAAAAGTTTTTCTTATTTTAACCTTTAGACTACACTTTATCACATACCCTATAAAAAAATTTTACTTTTTTGAAAAACAACAAAGATATTGATTATTGTCCAAAAACCCTATTTTTGTCCGCACTATGCGTCGCGTCGTTTTATACTGTGTATATCTTAATACATCCTGCCATAAAAACTCATTTAGACAACATAATTTATAAACGGCCTCTTTTTCCACAATTTTTTCAGGACGTGGCAACAGCTGTATGACATCATATTACGGATTTCGTTTTAGCAGGGCCGGGTTTCGTTTTGAGCTACTTGACTATATCCCCAGGTAAAAAGGGAATTCTTTTTCCTTTTGTAGAGGACGATTAACTAATATTCATTGTTCCAACAGTTTTAACCGGTATTAAGGATATTCTATTTTATTATTTTAAAATGCGGCTTTTCTGTATGGAGAGTTGAAGCACTATTAACCATCCAAACGAAAAATTTTTTGTGCTAATGATTTCACTTCTTTTTTTAAGGAATTGGATAATATTTAATTTTTAAAATAGTAAAATATGTGAAATATTGTTCAAAACTTTTGCAATGCCTTACTTAAAATGTTGAGGTCTTTTGATTTTTTCCCATGGTTATATCATAGCTACTATCAGCCTTCCAAAGCTCAGCTCTCTAGCGTTTCTGAAAGTGGGCAATGTTACTTTTGCATAACTTTACATGTATAGGAAAGGAAAGTAAATTAAAATTTTCGTGTTTTAAATTTTTTCCTATAGTTTAATCATAGTTCCTATCAGTCTTCCAATGCTCAGCTCTCTAGCATTTTTGGAAGTGGGTAATGTTACTTTTACATAACTTGACATTTATAGGGGAGGAGAGTAAATGAAAATTTTTTGCTCAGCTCTCTAGCGTTTCTGGAAGTGGGCAATGTTACTTTTATATAAATTTACATTTATAGGAGCGGGAAGTAAATTAAAATATTGGTGTTATATTTTTTCCTATAGTTTTATCATAGTGTCTTTCAGTCTTAAAAAGCTCAGCTCTCTAGCGTTTCTGGAAGTGGGGAGTGTTATTTTTACATAACTTTACATTTATATGGGAGGGAAGTAAATTAGAATTTTGCGGTGTTCTAATTTTTTCCTATAGTTTTATCATAGTTCCTGTCAGGCTGCCAAAGCTTAGCTCTCTAGCATTTCTAGAAGTGGGTAATGTTACTTTTAAATAATTTTACATGTATAGGGGAGGGGAGTAAATTAGATTTTGGGGCTTTTTGAATTTTTCCAGGGGTTTGGTCATATTTTCAGTCTGCCAAATTTCAGCTCTGTAGCATGTCTGGAAGTTCAGTAGAATTTTGATGATCTATACATGAGTGAGTGAGTCAGTGAGTGAGTGGCAATTTCGACGTTTTTTGAAATTTTGTAACTACTTTACTACTTTATAGAAGTCCATGAAACTTGGAGGGGTTGTTAACTCTTTGAAGGTCTACGACTGTGCAAAGCATGAGATTCGTAACTCTTTCCCAAGTAGAGTTTTAGATAGGTCAAATATGGGTTGAAATGTTTCAAGAAAAGATGGTACGGCAGCGTGAACTTAGCGAGGCACTGCCGTGCCCTCAGATAAAGACAATGGAAGTCCAAAGTTTTATTTCTACTCAATTATTGTCTACGAGTTTCAAACAAAAGATTATTTTTTCACTTATATAATGGCAACAAGTTTAATTAGGTGGGTTCTCAAGTCGTGAACGGTTAGCCCAGATATTCCTAAGCTCTAAGGTCGACACTGTCAATAATATGTGTTTGTATTAAATGCAGTGTTGTCTTGGCCGTCGGACCCGGTGTATTGAATTTTTGGTGTTTTTTTACTGTGTGTTAAGTTTTATTTTTGTAAAAAAGAACTTAGTTGGACGTAAAAATAATCAAGAAATGCTATGTGGTTTGTCCCGTACCACTTTTTTACATAAATACACTTAGTTTTAATTTAATATGTTTAAGCTTTATAAAATTATCAATATTTTTATAGTCTTAAAGTGCATTCAAAATTCGCGATTTTATACGTCAAAATGCAGCTATTGCATAATTATTACTTAATTCAATTTGTCTTTCTTCCTTTTTCCGCCCTTGCAATCCTTACCATATTATCCATATTTACTACCCTTGTACCCAACCTTGATCGCGAGTGCATCGAGTTAATGCCATGGTGGGAGGAAGAAATGACGCTGAACAGCTGCGAGCGATACGCGGAAGCAGCGCCGCAGACAGACCGATCGTTCTCGCCTTGCTGTCAATAATATACGATATTCTTACGATTACTAAGATACATATAAAACGGGAAATATCCACGTGCTACGCGAGTTTCCTTCTACAAATCCATGTTCCACCAGTGAAACCAGGGTAAGTTGAATTAGCTTTCCTTTTTACCTAATTTATATGCGATATTTTTACCAAGAAAGAGTCAAGGTTGTACAGAATCCGAGAATCCAGCTGTTCTGGTGAAACCTATGAAATTATAGTTCATGCACATAGTTCTGGTTAGACTAGTATAAAACTATTTTAACTAGAATTATACATTTTTATGGTCCTTCGAACCGGATATATTGCTTTCATCAAGTCAAAAGGCCGGCTCGAAGGACCAGAATCCAGCTGTTCTGGTGAAACCTATGAAATTATAGTTCATGCACATAGTTCTGGTTAGACTAGTATAAAACTATTTTAACTAGAATTATACATTTTTATGGTCCTTCGTTGGCCAGATGGCATTTTCTGGAACCCGGAGTCTGGACCTCTTCTGATTTTTTCTTGCGTCATAATTTTGAGTGCAATTTATACTAATTCTTTTCTGCTTTTACATAAGCAATCTTGCCTAATTTTGTAGGATATTTAGCAGATGCAACCCCAGTACTGTGCCAACACAGGTTTTACGTTGTCTATTTGCAATTTATCTAGCAAAATTTTACTTCAAAAATACGTTTTGCAGTTTTTGAAAAAAAAAATTTATTCTGCCATCAGATAATATTTTTTCTTTCAAAGAACTTACTTACATACTGTACTTTTACATAATTTTGGAAAATACCTACTTGGCTTACGATACGATTTTTTTATCTATGCAAAAATAATACCTACATACTTATTAAAAAATTATATTGCCATCGATTTAATTTTGATAAAACATTGTATTAAAGTTTTATTTTAAATAAGATTTATTTCTTGGAGAATTGTGACATTGACCTTGAACGAGTTTTTTTCTTTGCCATCTATTTTTATTCAGAAAAATCGATACTGTTTTTTGGACTTTTAGTGTACAGTCGAGTCATTATAAGTCGGGTAAATTTTGTATACTAGAGGGTGAGATTTATTAACGTAAGAGGTTGCAATTTTATATATATATATATTTTTTTCTCGTAAAGTTACTTTACTATTTTTTTTATAAGATGCCGACTACTACTGAAAAAATTTTAAAAGCTAAAGCTTTAAGGCAAACCGCGCTTTCGCAGCTTTCTTTGATTAAAGATGCGGCACAATTGGCAAAAGATAATACTGCTGAGCTCAACCCCTTTAAGGTTAGATACCGTAGCTTATCAAAAGTCAAAAAAGATTTTGAGAAACATCATAATGCCACACTTACTTTGCTTGCTTCGTCTACTGAGGAGTTATTGCTCGAACAAAAGGTTGGTTTAGACTTTGCAAAAAGGTGCCACGAAATAGATACTATTTTTTATGAGCTTTTTGAGTTGCCATTGGAACTAAATGGAGTTTTGGATATCTCTATCCACCCCGCATTTTCCCAGGAACCACATTCAAGTCACCATGATTTTGATAATTTACCCAAATTGGGCATCCCCTCTTTTAATGGAGATGTTACCGCTTTTCCGACGTTTCATCAAAGCTTTAACGTGATGGTTCACTCAAAAAGACACTTAAGCAATATCTCTAAATTGAAGGGTTCGCCGCGAGAATTAATTGCAGATATTTTAATTACAAATGAAAATTATCCCTTAGCTTACAATACCATTATTGAAAGATACAACAATAGGCGTTTACAGGCCTTTACTCATTGGAAACAGATTGAAGATTGCCCACGCATGACCTCTGATAATGCCAAAGAGTTACGTCATATTTTAGATACCTTTTCAAAAAATTTATCTGTGCTAAATAATTTAAGATTCGAGACCGCGCTTTGGTATTTTCCTATCACGTACTCTCTTTTATCAAAACTACACCCTTCAACGCGTAGAGCTTTTGAGCAGCAACATGCCTCAAACGATGTACCGAGGTACGATGCTGTAAGACTTTTTTTACTTAAACAATGCGTTGCTCTTGAAACTATTGAATTAGAAAAATCCCCTCATACAAATAAACCAATTTTCTCGAATCCTCCTTCGAGCAGTTTTTCTCGCAACTCTGCACAAAATCATATACCTTACAATAAAAAAACGACACTTTTCGGTCAAAAGGGACCCAGTCATCCCACAAATGCTTGCTTTATCTGTAAAGGTTCTCACATTGTTTATCGCTGTCCTACATTTCTCGCTAAAACGGTCAAGGAACGTTTTGAGCTTGTTAAAGGTCAAAGAGCGTGCACCAATTGCTTGGCAACACTGCACACAGCCAAATTTTGTACTTCACAAAAAAGATGTCGTTGCTGTTCTCTTGATCACCATACATTACTGTATTTTAAGTCTTGCGAGTTAAACTCTCCTGCGCATACTCCAAATTCTCAAAATACGTCTTTACATAGATCGGCAGAAACATCAGTGCACCCAAACTCTCAAAGTTCTCAAAATACTGATAGCTCTAATCAGGTTATTCATGCTGGAATGCTTACAAATAGCCATGAAACTTTACTTTCTACTGCTTTAATTAAAATCAAAGATGCCTTTGATAACTGGTACACTTGCAGAGCCGTTCTCGATGGAGGAGCTATGACCAGTTTTATTTCGCGAGGTTTTGCTAATAGATTACTTTTACCAAAAAATAATATTTCTATGACTTTACATGGCCTCGCCGGTATGTCTTCTTCTGCCAAGAAAAGTGTTAATTGCATTATGTCATCAATTTATGATCAATCTAATTGTTTTGATTTTGAAGCGATTATCATAGATAAAGTTTGTGATGATATGCCTTTTATGGAATTTTCTAAGGACAGTTTTCCCAATATTTCTCAGTTAAAATTAGCTGATCCGTACTTTAATAAACAGTCTTCAATTGACATTTTATTGGGAAATGACGTTTACCCATATCTTTTACAAGATGGCAGGATAGAAAATGGCCCTCAGCAACCCGTTTATATCAATACTTCCTTAGGATGGACTGTAGCTGGAAAGTATAATTTTGATTGCAACCCTTTAAAAACAATTTCCAACACGTTTTTGACTACCTATCCTAGTTTTGATGTTTTAAATAACATTTTACAAAAGTTCTGGCAGACAGAAGAAGTACCAGAAGTCCTAGTTAAATCTAAAGATGATGAGTACTGCGAAAATTATTTTTTGAACACTACCTACCGAACCGACGCGGGAAGGTACGTTGTTTCTTTGCCTTTCAAAGAAACTGCTCCAGATTTTGGAGATACCTATACTGTTGCGTTACGTAGATACTTGTCTTTAGAAAAAAGATTTACTCAAAATACTGAATTTTATACTTCTTATTGTAGTGTTATGCAGGATTACATAGATAGTAAACATATGCAACTGGTTTCAAAACCTAACCTGTCTGAAATACAAAATTATTTTTATATCAGTCATCATGCTGTTTTTAAAAAAGATTCCACTTTAACCCCCATTAGGGTGGTTTACGATGCAAATAACCATGCAACAAATAAAATTTCATTGAACCAATCTTTACACACTGGACCTAAACTTCAGAGGGACCTAGTTAATATATTGCTTAACTTTAGATTACACAAATATGCGTTTACTTGCGATTTAAAACAAATGTTCCGAAATATTCTTATAAACCCTAAAGATCGGGACTATCAAAGAATATTATGGCGTTTTTCTCCCAATGAACTCCTTTCTCATTACCAATTAAATACTGTGTCATTTGGAGTTGTGTGTAGCCCATTCTTGGCCATAAGAACTTTAATCAAACTTGCTGACGATTACGCTGACCTACCTCTAGCGTCAGAAATACTAAAAACATCAACTTATGTAGATGACGTCACAGGGACTAGCAACAACCCCCTCGATTTAATTTCTATAAAAAATCAGCTGACTGATCTTTTGGCCAGGGGTGGGTTTGAGGCTCGAAAGTGGGCAAGCAATTGTACAGAACTATTACAAGACCTACCAAAAGACCACGTAGCCCTTGACATATCATTTGATAAAGAGGACTCTACTACCCTTAAAATATTGGGTTTGAAATGGGACCCGAGGCGGGATGTATTTTTTTACACCTTTTCAGTCGAAGATTCTGACTGTACTAAACGTACTTTACTCAGTAATTGTGCTAGAATATTTGATGTTTGCGGGTTTCTCACCCCTATTACAATTTTCATAAAATTGCTTATTCAGTCTTTATGGCTCGCAGGGGTGGATTGGGACGAAAAACCGCCAGGTGAAATTATCTCTAAGTGGGAAAAATTTAAATCAGAATTGCAACTGTTAAATACTTTAAAAATACCACGGGAAATCATAAGCATCGATTCTAATTCACATCAAATCATTGGGTTTTGCGACGCCTCTGAGCGCGCTTACTGCGCTGTCATTTATATTCGTACATTACTGCCTGATAATTCTTATAAAACATTTCTTGTTTGTGGTAAATCTAAAGTTAGCCCTTTGAAAACATTAAGCTTAGTTCGATTAGAACTTTTAGGCGCAGTCTTACTAAGTAAATTAATGCATTTTACTTTAAATACATATGCCCACAAACTACAATTTATTGATATTTTTGCATTTACTGATAGCGCCGTAGTTTTGCGCTGGATTAAAAGTTCACCCCATCAATGGCAAACTTTTGTGAGTAACAGGGTGTCGTACATACAGGAACGACTACCCCCTGAAGCATGGCATCACGTTCCCTCAGGGATGAACCCTGCGGACTGTGGTAGTCGAGGGATGTTTGTTTCTGAACTCACAAATTTTACCCTTTGGTGGGAGGGGCCTGCTTTTTTACTTGAACATCAGGATTGCTGGACATTCTCTAAAGTTACAATACCAGATAATATTAATTTGGAAAGAAAAAAAACGATACTTTCCACACTCGTGTTTAAAAATACAATTGATATTGACTTTCTTTTTGAAAAATACAGCTCGATCAATAAAATCAAACGAATTGCGGCATACTTTCTAAAAGCTTATAATTTATTTAAGAATGTGAAATGTCGTATTACTTTAAAAAAATTTCCTTACTTAACGTTAAGAGAATTAGACGACGCTCTACTTTTTATTATAAAATACGTCCAGAATATATATTTTTCCACTGAAATTACATTATTACAAAACAAAAGGCCAGTTCCAAAATATTTACAAAAATTACAACCATTTCTTGATGTTCAAGGGTACCTGCGTGTTGGTGGAAGGTTGTGTCATTCTAATACGTTACATTACGATAGTAAATTTCCTTTGCTTTTACCATCCAATGCTAAATTTACAAAGATGCTCATTCAAGATTTTCATGTATCATACTTACATTGTGGTATACAAACTACTCAGCACTTACTGTTTCAAAGATTCTGGGTGATATCGGCTAAACGAATAATTCGAAGTGTAATTCACCAATGCAATACTTGTTGGAAGGTCAATCCTAAGCCCTATCTACCTCCAATGGGCAACCTTCCGCGCTTCAGGGTATCAGAATTCCCTAAAGCTTTTACTAATGCTGGTCTAGATCTCTGCGGACCCTTTAGTATTACTATTGGACGCCTAAGGGGTGCAAAAGTACACAAGGCATACATTTGCTTATTTATTTGTACAAGTACAAAGTGCTTACATCTTGAGCTGCTATCGGATCTCACCTCAGAGGCTATGTTGGCTGGTCTCCGCAGATTCATTGCCAGGCGTGGGCGGGTTCTAAATTTACATTCTGACTGTGGATCAAATTTTTTGGGCAGTAATAAGTACTTGAGGGAGATATTTGAGGGATGTGCGAAAACCGAGGCTATTTCTTGGCACTTTACCCTCCTGCCGCGCCACATATGGGCGGCATCTGGGAAGCTAATATTAAGTCGGTTAAAACTCATTTATTCAAGATAATTGGATCCCAAGTACTGACCTACGAAGAGCTCAATACCGTTATTATTCAAATTGAGGCCGTCCTCAACTCGAGACCGCTTTGTCCGATAAGCACCGATCCTTCAGATCTAGTAGCTCTAACGCCAGGTCATTTTTTAACATTGCAACCTCTTAGCGTTTTACCTGACCCTGATTATACAGGGACGCTTACAAATCGCCTAACGAGATGGCAACTTTTACAGCGCATGCATCGCGATTTTTGGAATCGCTGGCACCGGGAGTACCTTCACACTCTTCAACAGAGGGCTAAATGGCACAATCCAATCAGTGAAGTGTTACCAGGTACCATGGTTGTCCTAAAAGACGATAACATAAAACCACTGGATTGGCCCTTAGGTCGAATTGTGGAAGTTATTCCTGGTAGCGACAGGGTTCCCCGAGTTGCTATAGTGAAGACAGCCAAAGGTAATTTCAAAAGGCCTTTGGTTAAATTATGTCCTCTTCCTTCACAATAATTTTTTTTTTCCTATGAAAACCCTAGTGTTTTCATGGGCGCGGGTATGGTTTGTCCCGTACCACTTTTTTACATAAATACACTTAGTTTTAATTTAATATGTTTAAGCTTTATAAAATTATCAATATTTTTATAGTCTTAAAGTGCATTCAAAATTCGCGATTTTATACGTCAAAATGCAGCTATTGCATAATTATTACTTAATTCAATTTGTCTTTCTTCCTTTTTCCGCCCTTGCAATCCTTACCATATTATCCATATTTACTACCCTTGTACCCAACCTTGATCGCGAGTGCATCGAGTTAATGCCATGGTGGGAGGAAGAAATGACGCTGAACAGCTGCGAGCGATACGCGGAAGCAGCGCCGCAGACAGACCGATCGTTCTCGCCTTGCTGTCAATAATATACGATATTCTTACGATTACTAAGATACATATAAAACGGGAAATATCCACGTGCTACGCGAGTTTCCTTCTACAAATCCATGTTCCACCAGTGAAACCAGGGTAAGTTGAATTAGCTTTCCTTTTTACCTAATTTATATGCGATATTTTTACCAAGAAAGAGTCAAGGTTGTACAGAATCCGAGAATCCAGCTGTTCTGGTGAAACCTATGAAATTATAGTTCATGCACATAGTTCTGGTTAGACTAGTATAAAACTATTTTAACTAGAATTATACACTATGTTTATAAAAATATTATAAAAATTCAGCCCACTTTGTTTTTAGCGAGATGATTCCAGTAACGCAGCTATGTTGCCATCGCCGGGGATTCTGTAAATTCTAAGTTTTCAGGAATGACCGCCACGAATAGGGAAAATTTACACGGGGCCGCGGTTGATTACTTCTCTTTATATTTTTATTACTCTAAGATCCGCCCCCGTTCATGTTGGTAATATTTGATATAATCCTTTTTAAAATTATTGGTCACCGTTTTATACAATTTAATTTTTTAGGCGTACACAAAATTTTTTGCTAGACCAAAACATGGTGAGAAAATTTTTCATTGCATTTAAGTAATGACAAATAATTTTAAGAAATAATTTTTATTGGAAGGCTGCAACATTTATAAATGTGCACTAAAAAAAATATTAGATAAATATATTTTTTTTACTTTTAGTTGTTCCAAAGTTCCAAAATAAAAATGGTCGTTTCATGAGAAAAATATCAACTGTAATATCTTAAAAACTAAAAATGACAGATAAAAACTATTGTGCCAGTTGGATTATTTGTTTAAAAAACTATAAAAATCACTTTACACCAATATGAAATTTTCATAAATAAAATAGTTATAGGTTCCGTTCCAAAATGTAGATTTCTCAAAAGCCTTCCGTAGCTTCAAAACAGCTTGCAATATCAGGATGCGGTTTTCACCTTTAATCATCTTTTGAAAATTGATGCTCGCAAGTGGGAGTAAGTTTTTTCTCCTAGAAATACTTAAAACCCCCAAAAGCTTCGAATTTTGAATTATTCTACATGCTTTTTTTATTTGTTATTGTAGATTATTGTACCAAATAGAAAAAAAAATTAAATAAAAAAGAACAAAAAACTTTTTATATGTAAAAAAAAATCATCATCTTTTTACAAACATATCACTACTTTCAATGCATATAAGTCAAAATGGCGGACGTTGGCGGACAATTTTTTAGTGAGCCATGATTAACATAAGCCTCTTCATGTATATTAAAGAAGCATAGCTCGGCAAGGCCCCGCAGGCGACTAAAACGCTTTGATAAAGAAAAAATTAGGCAAATATAAATACACAAATAGGGCATTTTCAAATATTTCGTAAACGTACAATGTAAACAACAATGGACTAAAATTATCTTTTAAATGCCTTCTATTTCCATTTTAAATAATTGGTTTTTCTAATATGAGTCATACGAAAACACAACAACAACACTAACCAACTCCTCAAAAAAAAGGTCGAGAACAAAGGCTTGTGAATCCAAAATTCATTAAGTTTTGAATGACCTCACGACACAATGCAAGTGGAGGGGGAATTTTTATAGGGGCGGCTTGATAGATAGGTTATTGGCCTAGAACAAAAAATGATTAAAAGGTTGTTTTGAGTATTTTGGTAATTTTTACTTTTACCCGGTTTTATTATACAGATACTCCTCTGTGCGCCGCGTTTTTGACTTCGCGGTGTTTGCTTTCTCTGCCTTACAGATTTCGATCACGTACCTTGCACCAGCGGTTCTACGGAAGGGGCGGTAAAGGGGGTAAATACCCCCCGCCTCTGCCCAGAGCCCGAGAAAATATGTAAGGTATAAAGGCTATAATAAATAAATTAACGGCTGAAAAAAATAACCTTTTTGTATGACGCACAGGATAAAAGCGCACAGGAAAAAGAACACACGGACAAAGTCACCCAGAAAAAAGCGTACAGAGAAAAAACTTAAAGTATAATAAGACCCGCAAATAAAAGAGAATGCTTTTTCGGGTTTGTTTTGCCAGTAGAACCTCCATACATATTCATTACATGGTGAAGTTAAGATTAGAGAAGACTAAACTTATACCGATTTCGATCAACTCTGCTCTCGCTCGCTCAGAAATCGCTCCTTGCTGGAGCAGATCTCTGTGGGCGCAACTGCAAAGTTTTCTATTTATTTGGTGGTACTACGCAGAAACGAAATAGAAGAAACAAACCAGTTGATTTATCTTAGGATTGAGAGTAAGCGAGATCGATCCGCGCGATAATTCGGGGCGAGTGTTTTGCCCAATCGAATTTTACAAATTACAAAGTATAACAACAGAACAACTCACATTCCTAAATAGAAAAACTAGTGATGTGCAACGATTACTTTTCCAAGTATCGAGTAGATACTGATACTTCCTATTCGAGTATCAGATATTTTGTATTCGTTACTAAGTAATCATTATATTATCGGTATATCCAATAAATACTGAGATTTTCTATGTTGTCAATCGTATACGTATACGCAATAGTTCATTTAATAATTTAGGTAAATAAATATCGGCCCAAATGATTACAAGTACTCCAAACTCGTTACTCATACGGCCGATGCCGATACGATGGATACGAAAGTAACACTTCGGCTTCGGTCCCATTCGGGATTCGAGAAACGAGTATTTGGCGTCGTAGGATTCGATTACTCTAAATCCGCTCCAAAGCTAAGATTTTTTAAAATAGCATAAAATACGGCCTCATGAGCTCTCGCCCCCCCCGAAACTGTCTCGCCCCCCCCCCCGAAACTGTCTCGCCCCCCCCCCATGAAACTGTCTCGCCCCCCCCCCATGAAACTGTTTTCTATATACGCCACTGCACCCATGTATCAGATATTAAAGTATCGAGTAGATAGTATTTGCACACCACTAACAAAAACGTTGCGCTAGGAATTTGTGTTCTGTCATACAAGCATATCAAAGACAACACACTACACCTCTTAAATAGAAAATTAAAACAAAACAATATAACGTATATCCACTAAACCTAAAAATAGGAACAAAATTATAATTTTAATACATTATTCATTTCTATTTTTTAAATTTTTTGAAAGATTGATTTTCGATAAAAGATTTCTTAAGTTCTAATAGAAAGTTGTTGAAAACTTTTGGAAAATATTTTTGAGAGCTCTATTTTCCTTTATGTTGTATTGAGAAATATATCTAATATTTTGAGTGTTTTTGGATGTTTAAGTGGTTTTTGTTCTTAAAACAGTACAAGCTAATCTGGAAGTAAAACATTTGCCTAGTATCATATGAAGGGTCCAGTGGAAAAACGATGAGATTCGATTTTTCAAAAAGTTGAGTAAAACGAAATTTAAAGTGGTGTTTTTCCCCTGTAAGGTTTAGTGTGTTACTACTTCACGTTACAAGCTATCGCATGGCGTCAAAATGTCGATTTCGGAAAAAATGGAATCTCATCGTTTTTCCACTGGACCCTTCCTTGTTCATATACTTTTGACTTTTATAAAATAATTTTGATGGGTAATTCAAAGGACCGTAAATTATTTCCAATAGGATTTACCTATTGGTTTGCTGAAATGATATAAATGTTTAGAAAAAACTATGTTGGACGCACAAGATTGCTGGCACTTACCCCTTAATCTCGTTGGAGCTGTTCTTGGTTGGCCAACCCTTCGATGTTCTTGTAGCCCTTTTTCCAGCTTGCACACACTAGTGAAAATATGTCGAAAGACAGTAATTAAATTTTAATTATAAGTACAAGAAAATTGCTGGCAGCATGCCGGTATCGCAGATTTGACCGAAGTGTCATTTTTCGTCGTCACAGGTATGGGGCGCGCAGGTGCCGGGGCAGACTTATTTGAATTTTAAAAACTAATAATATTTTAAGGTACTTTGAAAGCAGCCGAAAACGATTAATTAAAACTAAAAATTATAAATAAGAAAAAAATGCAGAACGTCAGTTTCCGACATTCAACTCGCCAAAAACACAATAGGTTTTTCTAACGTAATTAAAAATACCGAAAACGATTAGACCGCTAAAATCCCGGGTCTAATTAAAAGAAAAAAAATAATAACTAATTCTAAACTAAGAGCAAGAGGTTCCACCTCTATATATATAGTATGCAAAAAAGCGTTGAATTTTTCTCAAAGATGAAAATCTTGTTAGAAGTATTGAGGCTAAGCTTGGAGCTTTAACAGCAACATGAAAGCATGAAGGCTTTTCTTCAGCCGCAGCTTCGGGAAGCTTGTCCAAGATGATAGCGGTTGGTCTGGCCAGCTGCTTTAGTCTTGAACTAGAAATTCGGGACCATGACACCACAGTGGATGTTCGAGTAGCTCTAAAGGAAATACTTCTCTAGAGGCACAATCAGCCGCATCTAAGGCAATACATATTTCCAGGATTGGATAGGAACAACCTCTTGGATGTGGGCGACCCTGTTGGCCACAAATGTCTTCCAGCGTTGGGGAGAGCTGGTTAGCCAAGCTAGTGCCACTTGCGAGTCTGACCAAGCGTAGACCGCGTCGAATGTAAGTAAGTTACTATAGGAATCTTTGACAAATTGCAAGAGATTGCTTAACAAATAAGCAGAACAAAGCTCCAAGCGCGCCACAGATTGAGTCTTGAGTGGCGCCACTTTTGATTTTGCCATGATGAGACACGTTTCTATTTTTCCTATATGAGTAGTGAAACGAAAATATATACAACAACCATACCCTATGGTACTGGCGTCGCAAAAAGCATGAATTTCTAATCGTGAATATTTATCAGAAATGATTAAGCGTGGAAGCTGTATTTTAGAAAGTGAGGGTAGCTCTTGTTTAAAGCGTTCCCAAATATCTACAATAACTTCAGGAGCTATTTCATCCCAATCTCGCTTGGAGATGAAGATTTGTTGCAAAATGTGTTTTGCAAGCAGAACAACATGAGAAAGGTAACCCTGAACATCAAAGATTCTAGCGATTTGAGATAGCACATTTCTTTTAGTACAAATAGCTTCAATAGGAGTACAAGAGTAAGTAAAACAATCAAGTGTAGGATTCCACTGAAGACCCAGGACTTTTATGTAGTCCGGACCCTCGGTATCAAAACTTTTCCTGTGAGAGCTTGGTACGGAAGCAAGAAGAGTTGGGTGGTTACTAGCCCATTTCCGAAGGTCAAAGTTTCCCTTTTTTAATAAGGAAATAAGTTCTGCTTGTAAATGAAGTGCTGAGCCGACAGAATCGGCGCCGCTCAAACAATCATCCACATATACGGACTCTTGAAGTACTTGGGATGCAAGGAGGTGGTTCTCCCTTTCAAGGGTAGCTAACCCTTTAGTAGTTCGTAAGGCTAAGTAGGGTGCAGAAGAAACACCAAAAGTGACTCGATCTAGAGTGTACTCTTTCATTTCCTCAGCCTTAGAAAAACGCCAAAGGAATCTCTGATAGTTCCTATGTTCAGGAGTTATAATAATTTGATTATACATTAGACGAATGTCTGAAATAAAACAAACTGGATATGTTCTAAATTTTAATAAAATTGCAGGTAAATCTTGATGCAGTTTGGGACCAGGAAAGAGTGTTTCGTTAAGGCTGACGCCCTTAGACCCTTTTGCACTTGCGTCCCAGACTACCCGTACTGATAAGGTAGAACTGGTATCAGATTTTCGAACACAGTGGTGTGGCAAATAAAAAGCTGATTGAGAGCAATAATCTGAGCGAGGCACTTCAGAAATGCTTCTGCTCGAGATATTCGTTTATAAACTTATATATATGCAAGGTACAAATCTGGATTTTTATAAAGCCGGGACTCCAGATAGGTGAAACGCCGAAGGGCTTGTGAATGTGTGTCACCAAAGTCCGGTTGGGGATGTTTGAATGGAAGTGATACTACAAATCTTCCTGATGATTCCTTAGAAACACTTTTCACATTTAATTTCATCAGGAGACAAAACATTGCATAACTTGGGTGGTTGTTCGATTTCCCACAATTTTTGCAAAATCACATCTACCTGAGATTCTAGTGAAATATGAAGAAGGGGATCACTAAAACTAGATGTAGAAACTTTGCCTTGTAAAATCCAGTCAAAGACTGTCTCTAGTGCAACAGGCTGGTTGTGACTACCGAAGATGCGACCAGGACCTAGCATGTAGGTCACTAGATCTGCACCTAACAGGAGGTCGATAGAACCGGGTCTGTGTAGTTTACTGTCAGCCATAGATAAGCCTTTGATATATGACAAACTGGAAATGTCAACAGAAGTTCTAGGTTGACATGCAATTACAGAAGGCAATATGATAGCTTCAAATGTAAAGGTTGGCTCAGGTTTATCTTTTGGTCTGATGAGACAATCCCTTTAGCATATGAAGTGACGCCATTGATTCGTTGGATAGAAACTGAATAATGCTGTCGTTTTAACCCTAAGCGATTTACACAGGGTTCAGAAATTAAAGTCACCATACTTCCGGAATCAAGAAGTACTCGTACTGTACAAAAATTGCCATGACCATCCTGAATTTCAACCTCTGCTGTGGGTAACAGGCAAGTAAACTTGGAGTTGGTCGATGAGCATGTATTCACTGAGTCCGGTTGGGTCGAGTTAGTACTGCCTTTTGATTGTAGCTGAGTGGCTGGAAAATGTAGCTAAGTAGCTGACTGTGTATGATGCTGATTAGCATGTGTAGGTTGCTGCTGTATAGCCGGTTGCATACCTACAGATGAATGGGAAATGCCTGATATAGACTGTAGCTGAGTAGCTGGGAATTGTAGCTGAGTAGCTGAAAACTGATTGTTAGCAGGAAGCTGTTGTTGCCGATAGTTAGATGTAACTAAATAGCTCTGTGGTGATGAGGATAGCTGAGTAGCTGTGGATACTGGTTGTAGCTGAGAAGCTGTAGCTGAATAGCTAGGTGATGATTGATATGGCTGTGAAGCTGTTGTAATGTTTTGCTGATTAAAAACAGGAACATATTATCTGTTTGATATTAACTGACTGTTGTTAGGATCTGTAGCTGAAGCTGTAGCTGACCTGATAACATGAACAGTTGAGTGATGAAACTGATTGCAAATTCTGCATCTCATCGAATTAGGACAAGTTGTTTGGCTAGGATGTAAACGTAAGCAATTTACACATAACTTAATGCTGATTCACAAAGTTTAGCCGTTCTTGGGGTGACTTTGACAGAAATAAATGACACCTGAATAACCCATGTGCCGATCGACACAAAAGGTATTTTTGTTTATCACTCTTTGAATAACCAAACTGTGCTGTGTCAGAAACCGAGTTGTGGTAGACACCTGGTGCACTCTTCCTCTCGTACCCTGAAGAGGTGGAATTTTGTGAATAACCCCTGGGCTTGTCTTGAGTAAAAGATTGGGAATACTTGGGTGCAGAAGGCACTGATACATATGAAGGCATGTCAATTTTGACATATTCTTGCTCAAACTCTTGTCGAGTTTTCAGATCAAGTTTTTTGTATAACATATTAAATGTTAAAAAACTCCAATCCTCAATTTTAAATTTAATAGCCTTGAGAGCTAAAAGATTTTCTGACAAAGTGTCAACGAGATGACGCATGTCTTTAGAACTAGCGTTAGTTTTTAAACATGGAGCTTCATAAAATGAATTGAAATAAAATGTTGCCAATTTTCTTTTGTTTTAATAACGCTCCTGTAACATGTCATAACAAATATAATAGTTTTCCTCTGAGATAACGACATTTTTAATGAGATTCAGAGGTTCACCTGTCAAACGAGTTAATAAATACCTGAATTTTTCAATGTCTGGTATATCTATATTATGACAGAGACTATTATATAACTGAAAAAATTTAGAAAATGTTTTCAAATCGCCATTTCATTGAGGGACAGAAATATCTAACTTTAGACATGGTCGGTTAACATTTGAAGAAGAATGTTCTTGACTTACCAAAGGCGATGGCCCTGGGATCAAGCCTAAACCTGATTTTTTAGATTTAGGATTTCCCACAAAGAATTGCCTCAGTAATGAGAGAAATAATTTCATTGTGTATTTCCTGAAACTGATCATATATGGAGTCTACAAATTCCATACGCGCCAACAGGTTTTGTTTATAAAATGTATCAGCTGTTTTATTGTTAGCATAATCACTGATTTCTTGTATCTGTGCAAGAGGTACTGTTTGTCGAAGCACTAGTTTCGCGATTTTATCTTTATCTGACATTTTTATTTACTAAAAAATGCAAAAGAAAATAGGTTTTTTAAATTAAAATGTACTTACCGCAAAAATATTTACAACAAACAGGTGGTGGACCGCGCTGCAAATGAACCTTTACTATTGTTTATTTAAACAACGTTTTCCGTACGCGAAACATGAAATTTGCTTTATTTTAAAAAAAAAATTGAGATTAACCACAGTTGTTTTTGTGTGGTTAGAAACACACGACGTCACACGTAGATGTGTTCAATGTTGAGTGCAAATTCACGTGAGATTTGTTTGAGTGGAACTTTGAACCTGCGTTAGACAAGGATAGAATATGATCCGATCTTTTCGAATTACTTTAACGGAATCGAATTAATTTTGCACGTGTTAAGGATGAGTTGGGTGACCTTGTAAACGATCACACCTAATTATGAATTTAATTTTTAATTAATTTTTATGTGCTGGTTACCTATTACATCTGGTTCGATAGGCCAAAATGTTCGCTCTAGGCGTAATTCAAAGGACCGTAAATTATTTCCAATAGGATTTACCTATTGGTTTGCTGGAATGATATAAAAGTTTAGAAAAAACTATGTCGGACGCACAAGATTGCTGGCACTTACCCCTTAATCTCGTTGGAGCTGTTCTTGGTTGGCCAACCCTTCGATGTTCTTGTAGCCCTTTTTCCAGCTTGCACACATTGTACTTTGGAAGCAGCCGAAAACGATTAATTAAAACTAAAAATTATAAATACGAAAAAAATGCAGAACGTCAGTTTCCGATAATGGGTACCGATAGTTTTTTGAGTACATTGTTTTTCAAATTTCCTTTTTGTTTAGTTTCTTTATATGTCTTTCGACCAAAGAATAATATAATTTTTATATGTTTAATGTCCAATATTTTTCTTAGATATTTAAATCTAAAAAGCATTATCCAGGATTGTATTTGCAAGTTTTTTAGTGTGGATATTCCACTTTAAATGAGGATCGAATGCACTCCTAAGTATTTCATTGCGTTGGTAGATTTTACATTTATGTTATTAACGTTAAGTGTATCAAAGCTTGGCAAGCCGGTGCTATTACAAGAAAAGGGCATGAAGTAAGTTTTTTTTATAGTTTATTGTTAAAAGTTTATGATCAAATATTTTAAAAAGTTCTTTTGAGATTTTTTTCTGCCAAAGTTTTTAATTTTTTCCACATGTCTGCTACAAAGAATATAACTGTGTCATCACAGAAACTCAACACGTCGCCTTCTAATGGTTGTTCAATAAATAAATATAAGAATAAAGTAGTAGTAGAATAAAGAAATCTTAGCCAGAGTGACGCGACGTTTAAATCCAACAGACCCATCTTTTTGAAATTATTCTCGGATCGCTCGGTAGCGGTTTTTGATCGCTGATAGAAAGCGGTATTAATTTTTAAAAAATCAAATACTATTTGACTACTTTATAAAGCAACGTTTAGGTCATTCAAAAATATTTCAACATTTTTTTAAAATGCAATTTTTTGTGATTTCAGCTAAATACTATAAAAAAATAATAATTTGAATATTATGATAACTTTTAAGTTTTGATGAATTTTAATAATTCTAAACAAAATAAATTCAACGATTTTTAAAATTCTAAAAAAATATAAAATCCCTAATATTTGCAAATTTCAAACAATTACATTTTTTAAAAATTTTTTAAAATAAACATCTTTTTTTAAAATTATTTACATAAAAATTTATTTATTTTCCAAAATTATTCGCGGCGCATTTTATTTGCATATAATGGCTAACTTCAAAGCTCAGACAGAGAGAAGTTAAAAATTCTTTTTGTATAATTCCTTGTGCGCTGCTTTTCTATATGTGCTTTTTTATTTGTGCGGTACTGTATTTGAGCACTTTTGTGGTCAGTTTTTTTTTCTGTATGGGCGAATATTTACTATTACGCATGAGTTTCTCAGGCACTGATGTGATTTTTGGTTCAAGGAATTAAAATGGAACACCCTGTATAGTCCATCAGTGCCTTTTTTGCCGTTAGGTACCAAATGCATGCATATTTTTATTTAAAACCAGCCATATCTTAATTCTCAAACTTGATCGATAGGTATGTATAACAAAAAAGGTTCCAAGATTATTTTACAAAATAGCAAATAGTTCTAATCGAAATGACCTATGTTTTTTTAACAAAGTCGGGGCGCACTGCTGGTCCAGCACAGTGGCGGTTCAAGGCGTGGAAAGAGGATCCGGGGGGGGGGAGGAGGGGGGTGCGCTCCTTGAAATAAAGCTTATACTTTTAGTTTTAGTAAAAAATTAACAATTATTTTTTTTTAAATCTATTTTTCAGACAGAATTTTTTTTTCAGATAACTTCGAAAGTGTGTTATTTTGACCTATCTTAGCAATATCGTCGTGATGTTCTCTGTGTGTGGGCGTGTGTGTATATTATTTCTGTCCGTAACATAATAGCTCCTAAACGGCTGAACCGAATTTCATAAAATTTTCAGGTAAAATAGAGATCGACGCTCTTACAAGCTGGTTAGGTTTTGATCAAAATCCATTGTTGCTCATGGCAGTTTTTTGACAATTAAACATTTTAAAAAATGCTAACTTTTTAACGGAGCATCGTATGAATATGCCGTTTTCGGAATATAGTATACTATATTTTGCTCAATAATTTGTATTACAACCAAAAAATTTGTAGGAGCTTTAGTTCCTGAGATATTTACAAAAAGTCATCAATCATGGCTTCACTTGAAGTGTGCTCAGCTAGGAAGGTATCAGATCCATTTATTTGTTGTTCAAATCCTATACTAGGGAAGACTTTTTAATGGTCGACATAAAAACTCATAAATTAACAAAATTAACCATTATCTCGCCCGAGAAGGTAAATTTTAAATAAAATACTTGTAGCCGTCGTGGTGTAGTGGAAGCCATGTTTGTTTCCCAAACCGGCGGCGGTCCGGGTTTGATTCCTGGCTAAGTACTTGGTTGTTTGTGATGGTTTAAAAATGCTTTAACTTTGCTAGAACTTTGCGAAACTGGACGATTGATCCTGATTGGAAGGAAAGTCCTAGTACAAATAAATATAAAAATATAAATAAATAAAAAAAAAAAAAATACTTTTAATAAAATCCGCTTTTGAATCCGAGAGTATGTATTATAAATTGAACTAATATTCCATCACCGCAGCCAAAAATTTTTGGCCAATTGAGCATTGAGGTACTACGGTTCACCCACCCATGACTAATACTATAATTACTACTTGGTATATTATATTTTCTATATTTTGCATTTTAGATATTTTGTATTTTTGATATTTTATGATTCGATATTTTGTGGTTTGTAAAGAAATGGGGGTTCTAGCTCCCTTTTAATGTACAGGATGATAGGGAATAATAATAATTTTTGCAGGTTGAACAGTTTTATTGTTATTAGCACATTTTTACATCGTAAATCCCAGGCCTAAAAAGAAGTAAGAACCAAAAATAGAATAAGCTTATACAATTTAAAATACTCTGCCAATATATGGGCCCCTAAGCTCACACTAGCTACTATAGTTATAGTGTACGTGTGAGCTAATATAACTAAAAACTGAAATATATTTTATTCAACTCCAGACTAAATTACCTTTTGTTTGATATCACACACGCGATATTTTCACTTAAACTCTAATTTTTAAAATATACCCACACCCTTTTTTTTAAATATATTAAAATGTATTTTGTTTAACTGCAGACTCAATTACCTTTCGTTTGATATCACACACGCCATATTTTCACATAAACTCTAATTTTTGAAATCTACCCCCACCCTTTTATTTGGTTTGTGTTCGGTGGATTTTGTTCATTTTGAAATGGGACCATCTCGACCCAAGACCCAGCCTAGGTACCAAATTTCATTAAAATCGGCCAAGCGGTTTTTGAGTTATTTGAGTTGGTTGTTTAGACAGACAGACAGACAGACAGACAGACAGACAGACAGACAGACAGACAGACAGACAGACAGACAGACAGACAGACAGACAGACAGACAGACAGACAGACAGACAGACAGACAGACAGACAGACAGACAGACAGACAGACAGACAGACAGACAGACAGACAGACAGACAGACAGACAGACAGACAGACAGACAGACAGACAGACAGACAGACAGACAGACAGAGAGACAGAGAGACAGACAGACAGACAGAGAGACAGAGAGACAGACAGACAGACAGACAGACAGACAGACAGACAGACAGACAGACAGACAGACAGACAGACAGACAGACAGACAGACAGACAGACAGACAGACAGACAGACAGACAGACAGACAGACAGACAGAGAGACAGAGAGACAGACAGACAGACAGACAGACAGACAGACAGACAGACAGACAGACAGACAGACAGACAGACAGACAGACAGACAGACAGACAGACAGACAGACAGACAGACAGACAGACAGACAGACAGACAGACAGACAGACAGACAGACAGACAGACAGACAGACAGACAGACAGACAGACAGACAGACAGACAGACAGACAGACAGACAGACAGACAGACAGACAGACAGACAGACAGACAGACAGACAGACAGACAGACAGACAGACAGACAGACAGACAGACAGACAGACAGACAGACAGACAGACAGACAGACAGACAGACAGACAGACAGACAGACAGACAGACAGACAGACAGACAGACAGACAGACAGACAGACAGACAGACAGACAGACAGACAGACAGACAGACAGACAGACAGACAGACAGACAGACAGACAGACAGACAGACAGACAGACAGACAGACAGACAGACAGACAGACAGACAGACAGACAGACAGACAGACAGACAGACAGACAGACAGACAGACAGACAGACAGACAGACAGACAGACAGACAGACAGACAGACAGACAGACAGACAGACAGACAGACAGACAGACAGACAGACAGACAGACAGACAGACAGACAGACAGACAGACAGACAGACAGACAGACAGACAGACAGACAGACAGACAGACAGACAGACAGACAGACAGACAGACAGACAGACAGACAGACAGACAGACAGACAGACAGACAGACAGACAGACAGACAGACAGACAGACAGACAGACAGACAGACAGACAGACAGACAGACAGACAGACAGACAGACAGACAGACAGACAGACAGACAGACAGACAGACAGACAGACAGACAGACAGACAGACAGACAGACAGACAGACAGACAGACAGACAGACAGACAGACAGACAGACAGACAGACAGACAGACAGACAGACAGACAGACAGACAGACAGACAGACAGACAGACAGACAGACAGACAGACAGACAGACAGACAGACAGACAGACAGACAGACAGACAGACAGACAGACAGACAGACAGACAGACAGACAGACAGACAGACAGACAGACAGACAGACAGACAGACAGACAGACAGACAGACAGACAGACAGACAGACAGACAGACAGACAGACAGACAGACAGACAGACAGACAGACAGACAGACAGACAGACAGACAGACAGACAGACAGACAGACAGACAGACAGACAGACAGACAGACAGACAGACAGACAGACAGACAGACAGACAGACAGACAGACAGACAGACAGACAGACAGACAGACAGACAGACAGACAGACAGACAGACAGACAGACAGACAGACAGACAGACAGACAGACAGACAGACAGACAGACAGACAGACAGACAGACAGACAGACAGACAGACAGACAGACAGACAGACAGACAGACAGACAGACAGACAGACAGACAGACAGACAGACAGACAGACAGACAGACAGACAGACAGACAGACAGACAGACAGACAGACAGACAGACAGACAGACAGACAGACAGACAGACAGACAGACAGACAGACAGACAGACAGACAGACAGACAGACAGACAGACAGACAGACAGACAGACAGACAGACAGACAGACAGACAGACAGACAGACAGACAGACAGACAGACAGACAGACAGACAGACAGACAGACAGACAGACAGACAGACAGACAGACAGACAGACAGACAGACAGACAGACAGACAGACAGACAGACAGACAGACAGACAGACAGACAGACAGACAGACAGACAGACAGACAGACAGACAGACAGACAGACAGACAGACAGACAGACAGACAGACAGACAGACAGACAGACAGACAGACAGACAGACAGACAGACAGACAGACAGACAGACAGACAGACAGACAGACAGACAGACAGACAGACAGACAGACAGACAGACAGACAGACAGACAGACAGACAGACAGACAGACAGACAGACAGACAGACAGACAGACAGACAGACAGACAGACAGACAGACAGACAGACAGACAGACAGACAGACAGACAGACAGACAGACAGACAGACAGACAGACAGACAGACAGACAGACAGACAGACAGACAGACAGACAGACAGACAGACAGACAGACAGACAGACAGACAGACAGACAGACAGACAGACAGACAGACAGACAGACAGACAGACAGACAGACAGACAGACAGACAGACAGACAGACAGACAGACAGACAGACAGACAGACAGACAGACAGACAGACAGACAGACAGACAGACAGACAGACAGACAGACAGACAGACAGACAGACAGACAGACAGACAGACAGACAGACAGACAGACAGACAGACAGACAGACAGACAGACAGACAGACAGACAGACAGACAGACAGACAGACAGACAGACAGACAGACAGACAGACAGACAGACAGACAGACAGACAGACAGACAGACAGACAGACAGACAGACAGACAGACAGACAGACAGACAGACAGACAGACAGACAGACAGACAGACAGACAGACAGACAGACAGACAGACAGACAGACAGACAGACAGACAGACAGACAGACAGACAGACAGACAGACAGACAGACAGACAGACAGACAGACAGACAGACAGACAGACAGACAGACAGACAGACAGACAGACAGACAGACAGACAGACAGACAGACAGACAGACAGACAGACAGACAGACAGACAGACAGACAGACAGACAGACAGACAGACAGACAGACAGACAGACAGACAGACAGACAGACAGACAGACAGACAGACAGACAGACAGACAGACAGACAGACAGACAGACAGACAGACAGACAGACAGACAGACAGACAGACAGACAGACAGACAGACAGACAGACAGACAGACAGACAGACAGACAGACAGACAGACAGACAGACAGACAGACAGACAGACAGACAGACAGACAGACAGACAGACAGACAGACAGACAGACAGACAGACAGACAGACAGACAGACAGACAGACAGACAGACAGACAGACAGACAGACAGACAGACAGACAGACAGACAGACAGACAGACAGACAGACAGACAGACAGACAGACAGACAGACAGACAGACAGACAGACAGACAGACAGACAGACAGACAGACAGACAGACAGACAGACAGACAGACAGACAGACAGACAGACAGACAGACAGACAGACAGACAGACAGACAGACAGACAGACAGACAGACAGACAGACAGACAGACAGACAGACAGACAGACAGACAGACAGACAGACAGACAGACAGACAGACAGACAGACAGACAGACAGACAGACAGACAGACAGACAGACAGACAGACAGACAGACAGACAGACAGACAGACAGACAGACAGACAGACAGACAGACAGACAGACAGACAGACAGACAGACAGACAGACAGACAGACAGACAGACAGACAGACAGACAGACAGACAGACAGACAGACAGACAGACAGACAGACAGACAGACAGACAGACAGACAGACAGACAGACAGACAGACAGACAGACAGACAGACAGACAGACAGACAGACAGACAGACAGACAGACAGACAGACAGACAGACAGACAGACAGACAGACAGACAGACAGACAGACAGACAGACAGACAGACAGACAGACAGACAGACAGACAGACAGACAGACAGACAGACAGACAGACAGACAGACAGACAGACAGACAGACAGACAGACAGACAGACAGACAGACAGACAGACAGACAGACAGACAGACAGACAGACAGACAGACAGACAGACAGACAGACAGACAGACAGACAGACAGACAGACAGACAGACAGACAGACAGACAGACAGACAGACAGACAGACAGACAGACAGACAGACAGACAGACAGACAGACAGACAGACAGACAGACAGACAGACAGACAGACAGACAGACAGACAGACAGACAGACAGACAGACAGACAGACAGACAGACAGACAGACAGACAGACAGACAGACAGACAGACAGACAGACAGACAGACAGACAGACAGACAGACAGACAGACAGACAGACAGACAGACAGACAGACAGACAGACAGACAGACAGACAGACAGACAGACAGACAGACAGACAGACAGACAGACAGACAGACAGACAGACAGACAGACAGACAGACAGACAGACAGACAGACAGACAGACAGACAGACAGACAGACAGACAGACAGACAGACAGACAGACAGACAGACAGACAGACAGACAGACAGACAGACAGACAGACAGACAGACAGACAGACAGACAGACAGACAGACAGACAGACAGACAGACAGACAGACAGACAGACAGACAGACAGACAGACAGACAGACAGACAGACAGACAGA
Source organism: Aspidapion aeneum (assembly GCA_963576565.1). Taxonomy (NCBI): domain Eukaryota; kingdom Metazoa; phylum Arthropoda; class Insecta; order Coleoptera; family Brentidae; genus Aspidapion; species Aspidapion aeneum. Next base: position 52,995,615 of record OY755044.1, on the reverse strand, counting down.
CAGACAGACAGACAGACAGACAGACAGACAGACAGACAGACAGACAGACAGACAGACAGACAGACAGACAGACAGACAGACAGACAGACAGACAGACAGACAGACAGACAGACAGACAGACAGACAGACAGACAGACAGACAGACAGACAGACAGACAGACAGACAGACAGACAGACAGACAGACAGACAGACAGACAGACAGACAGACAGACAGACAGACAGACAGACAGACAGACAGACAGACAGACAGACAGACAGACAGACAGACAGACAGACAGACAGACAGACAGACAGACAGACAGACAGACAGACAGACAGACAGACAGACAGACAGACAGACAGACAGACAGACAGACAGACAGACAGACAGACAGACAGACAGACAGACAGACAGACAGACAGACAGACAGACAGACAGACAGACAGACAGACAGACAGACAGACAGACAGACAGACAGACAGACAGACAGACAGACAGACAGACAGACAGACAGACAGACAGACAGACAGACAGACAGACAGACAGACAGACAGACAGACAGACAGACAGACAGACAGACAGACAGACAGACAGACAGACAGACAGACAGACAGACAGACAGACAGACAGACAGACAGACAGACAGACAGACAGACAGACAGACAGACAGACAGACAGACAGACAGACAGACAGACAGACAGACAGACAGACAGACAGACAGACAGACAGACAGACAGACAGACAGACAGACAGACAGACAGACAGACAGACAGACAGACAGACAGACAGACAGACAGACAGACAGACAGACAGACAGACAGACAGACAGACAGACAGACAGACAGACAGACAGACAGACAGACAGACAGACAGACAGACAGACAGACAGACAGACAGACAGACAGACAGACAGACAGACAGACAGACAGACAGACAGACAGACAGACAGACAGACAGACAGACAGACAGACAGACAGACAGACAGACAGACAGACAGACAGACAGACAGACAGACAGACAGACAGACAGACAGACAGACAGACAGACAGACAGACAGACAGACAGACAGACAGACAGACAGACAGACAGACAGACAGACAGACAGACAGACAGACAGACAGACAGACAGACAGACAGACAGACAGACAGACAGACAGACAGACAGACAGACAGACAGACAGACAGACAGACAGACAGACAGACAGACAGACAGACAGACAGACAGACAGACAGACAGACAGACAGACAGACAGACAGACAGACAGACAGACAGACAGACAGACAGACAGACAGACAGACAGACAGACAGACAGACAGACAGACAGACAGACAGACAGACAGACAGACAGACAGACAGACAGACAGACAGACAGACAGACAGACAGACAGACAGACAGACAGACAGACAGACAGACAGACAGACAGACAGACAGACAGACAGACAGACAGACAGACAGACAGACAGACAGACAGACAGACAGACAGACAGACAGACAGACAGACAGACAGACAGACAGACAGACAGACAGACAGACAGACAGACAGACAGACAGACAGACAGACAGACAGACAGACAGACAGACAGACAGACAGACAGACAGACAGACAGACAGACAGACAGACAGACAGACAGACAGACAGACAGACAGACAGACAGACAGACAGACAGACAGACAGACAGACAGACAGACAGACAGACAGACAGACAGACAGACAGACAGACAGACAGACAGACAGACAGACAGACAGACAGACAGACAGACAGACAGACAGACAGACAGACAGACAGACAGACAGACAGACAGACAGACAGACAGACAGACAGACAGACAGACAGACAGACAGACAGACAGACAGACAGACAGACAGACAGACAGACAGACAGACAGACAGACAGACAGACAGACAGACAGACAGACAGACAGACAGACAGACAGACAGACAGACAGACAGACAGACAGACAGACAGACAGACAGACAGACAGACAGACAGACAGACAGACAGACAGACAGACAGACAGACAGACAGACAGACAGACAGACAGACAGACAGACAGACAGACAGACAGACAGACAGACAGACAGACAGACAGACAGACAGACAGACAGACAGACAGACAGACAGACAGACAGACAGACAGACAGACAGACAGACAGACAGACAGACAGACAGACAGACAGACAGACAGACAGACAGACAGACAGACAGACAGACAGACAGACAGACAGACAGACAGACAGACAGACAGACAGACAGACAGACAGACAGACAGACAGACAGACAGACAGACAGACAGACAGACAGACAGACAGACAGACAGACAGACAGACAGACAGACAGACAGACAGACAGACAGACAGACAGACAGACAGACAGACAGACAGACAGACAGACAGACAGACAGACAGACAGACAGACAGACAGACAGACAGACAGACAGACAGACAGACAGACAGACAGACAGACAGACAGACAGACAGACAGACAGACAGACAGACAGACAGACAGACAGACAGACAGACAGACAGACAGACAGACAGACAGACAGACAGACAGACAGACAGACAGACAGACAGACAGACAGACAGACAGACAGACAGACAGACAGACAGACAGACAGACAGACAGACAGACAGACAGACAGACAGACAGACAGACAGACAGACAGACAGACAGACAGACAGACAGACAGACAGACAGACAGACAGACAGACAGACAGACAGACAGACAGACAGACAGACAGACAGACAGACAGACAGACAGACAGACAGACAGACAGACAGACAGACAGACAGACAGACAGACAGACAGACAGACAGACAGACAGACAGACAGACAGACAGACAGACAGACAGACAGACAGACAGACAGACAGACAGACAGACAGACAGACAGACAGACAGACAGACAGACAGACAGACAGACAGACAGACAGACAGACAGACAGACAGACAGACAGACAGACAGACAGACAGACAGACAGACAGACAGACAGACAGACAGACAGACAGACAGACAGACAGACAGACAGACAGACAGACAGACAGACAGACAGACAGACAGACAGACAGACAGACAGACAGACAGACAGACAGACAGACAGACAGACAGACAGACAGACAGACAGACAGACAGACAGACAGACAGACAGACAGACAGACAGACAGACAGACAGACAGACAGACAGACAGACAGACAGACAGACAGACAGACAGACAGACAGACAGACAGACAGACAGACAGACAGACAGACAGACAGACAGACAGACAGACAGACAGACAGACAGACAGACAGACAGACAGACAGACAGACAGACAGACAGACAGACAGACAGACAGACAGACAGACAGACAGACAGACAGACAGACAGACAGACAGACAGACAGACAGACAGACAGACAGACAGACAGACAGACAGACAGACAGACAGACAGACAGACAGACAGACAGACAGACAGACAGACAGACAGACAGACAGACAGACAGACAGACAGACAGACAGACAGACAGACAGACAGACAGACAGACAGACAGACAGACAGACAGACAGACAGACAGACAGACAGACAGACAGACAGACAGACAGACAGACAGACAGACAGACAGACAGACAGACAGACAGACAGACAGACAGACAGACAGACAGACAGACAGACAGACAGACAGACAGACAGACAGACAGACAGACAGACAGACAGACAGACAGACAGACAGACAGACAGACAGACAGACAGACAGACAGACAGACAGACAGACAGACAGACAGACAGACAGACAGACAGACAGACAGACAGACAGACAGACAGACAGACAGACAGACAGACAGACAGACAGACAGACAGACAGACAGACAGACAGACAGACAGACAGACAGACAGACAGACAGACAGACAGACAGACAGACAGACAGACAGACAGACAGACAGACAGACAGACAGACAGACAGACAGACAGACAGACAGACAGACAGACAGACAGGCGGCGCACAGTGGAACGTTTGACTAATCTAGGTGGATATAGTTAAGTACTATAAATTAACATTTCAGCTACCTACAATTAAAGAGCATATTCCATACATCCTAGATCTAAAATATTATTTTTTTATCCCCTCTGGTTGACAAAATATTTGCATTGAAAGTTGCATCTTAAACATATTCTGCAGACATTTTAATCTTATGTATGGGCAATGCTTTAAAACAATATTGCTTTTTCCCGCGTAGCAGGCGTTGGAGTAAAACAAGTGCCAGGCATTTTTAGAGTGACACGTCCTTAAGACTAGGGAAGCATTTTGACTGTCATTGTTGCAGTGTTTTACTTGCTATGATTTTATGAATTCTGGTGTTTTGGTAAGGAAAATTTTATTTTTATATAGTTTTTGTTGGACTGAAACATTATTTTGTTAGAATTTGTTGATGTTAGTTTTATTATTTTCTAATTAACCGAAATCTCTACTTTCTGACGCAGTATTGAAATTTTGTCCTTTTTTTGTGGTAAACTTGTACTTAATTATTTTGTTAGCCTGCAACTCTAAAAATAGAAAACGTATTATTTGTGTTTAATGATATTTTCTTTTTGACACCTTCACAAATGTGCCCTTTGGGGATTTTCTAACCTAAATTAGTCAACCTTAGTGCATTTTGCTATATCACGATGAGTCAATGTGTCTGTTTGTCTACAGGGTGTCCAGATAAAAGTAAGTACATAGGGCTTTGTGGAATTTTCAGAAACGGTAACACTTACGATATTCGTTCAAAATTAAAAAAGTGGCGCTATTGCGAGCTTAGGATGCAGTATCGAAGTTAAAAATATCTACAGGGGGTTTCAAAATAATGCTTAAAAACTTAAATTGTGTTATTCGAAAAATTAAAATATGGTCGCCTTCTTTTAAACAAATTGAATAAAACTATATAAATATGAGTAGGCCAATAAAATGAACAATTTTTTTGGGACTTTATTTTTTTCAAAAAGTCACAATTTTTAGTTTTTGCCTTCCTAGCCCGCATAGCAATGGTATTATTAATAGGTATTATTTTCGACGAAAAAAATTTTTTTAAGATAACGCCGAAAATGTGTTATTTGGGTGTATTTTGACCTATCCTAGCAATATCGTCGTGATCTCTGTCTGTGTGTGTGTATATATTATTTCTTTCCGTAAACCGCCAAACCGATTTTCATAAAATTTTCAGGTAAAATATTGCTCGACACTCTTACGAGCTGATTAGATTTTGGTTAAAATCTATTAATGCTAATGACAGTTTTTTGACAATTAAAATTTTAAAAAATCTATCTTTTTAACGGAGCATCGTATCAATATACAGTTTTCGTAATATATTAGACTATATTTTGCTTAATAATTCGTGTTATAACTAAAAACTTCGGAAAAGCTTCAGTTTCTCAGATGTATACAAAAAACTTTTCAAAGCTAATATATTATCATGGCTTCACTTGAAGTGTGCTAATAGGTTAGCTAGGAAGGTATCAGATCCCTCATGGATCTATTTATTTCTCAATATTTTGAAAACGCATATAAATGTTTTCTTTGATACAGCTCGGAATAGCGCCACTTTTTTACCAAAATTGGTATGTCTTACCGTCTCCTAAATCCTCATAAACCCCCTTGTCGTTACTTTTATCTGAGACACCCTATCCCATGTACCTATGTGTATGGGCCGATTCCTAAAGTACGTAACGCTCAAGGGGGGAAGGGGGGTTATTAACCTTGCGTTACACTGTCATGATCCTTGAATATATTTTTTTTAAAAATGCATTACGGGGGGGGGGGGAGGAGGGATTACGTAATTTAAGAATATGCCCTGTATGTCTGTACGATGGGTTTTTGAAACTCTCGACTTTCACGAATTTTTGTAAACAGTAACTTTTCACTCTGTCACAAGCTTAAACAAGCTTAATCAAAATGCATCTGCACCATATCCCTAGGGAAGTTTTTTGAGGTTAAAAAATCGGAAAAATTAATTTTTAAACGGAGCGAATTATTATTATGCGGTTTTAGAAATATGATAATATATTTTTCTTGTCTTTTTTGTGTCAGATTGAGAAATTAATTAACACAGTTTAGTTTGCAAGATAATAATAAAAACGACGTGTGGAATTTTCCAATTTAATAAATATTTTTTTAAAACTTTCTTAGTTATACAAAATTAAAATCCACATATCTCTTAAATTTTCTCACATTAAGTACCCCTTTAAAGATAATGCCATCCGATGAACATTTCCCATTATAATTTTAGGGGTTGGTTTCACCCCGGGCATATAGTGACAGATGAGAGCGGAATTTTTTTCTTGATCGTCCCTTACCGCCTAAAACGTCTTTATTTAAATTTTTCTGAAACACCTTGTATATTGCAAAACTGTCCTATTGAAATTCCTGCTTGCAAAAACTAAAAAAAATATATGCCGTTACTTCATTGTTATAAAATTTGTTGAAACAATTTTCGTTAAAAATATACAGTATGACTACAAATCGCTAAAATCTGAGTCACCCTATATAAGAGGTAGGTAATATTGCAAATACTAAATGCTTTTAAATATTTTATGTTATTTTAAAGCTAAAAAAATCAAGCATTAAAGAGTGTTAATGTTGCTCAGGGGTTGTCCACCTAGATCTTCAAAACGTTCCACTGTGCGGCGCAACAAAAAAGTTCCAAAATCATCTGAAACGCAAAGATATATAAAAATTTTTGAAATCGGAGCTACTTCTTTTTCTCGAAAAAATTAGGATCACCATAGCTCACACTACTATAGTATAGTATTTGTGTGAGCTAAAAAATATGTTTTTCAGTTTTAAATGTAGATTATTACACACGTTAAAAGATTACAAAAAAATAAACCATAATATAAAAAATCGATAAGTAAACCAAAAAGGCTCTAAAAGCCTGAGAAAATACGTCGTAATGTTGTCCGTTCTAAGTTTTCAAGCAAAAAGAAATAATTTTATATTTTTAATTTCAAAACACCCATCTCCTGGTGTACAGTAGTCCCTGTATGTTGACATATTTGGATAATATATCCAAATATGTCAACATATCCAAATATGTCAACATACAGGCCCTCTAGTGTACAGGTGATAAGAATCCGGCAAAATCACTTTTTATGTCGCCAAGAAATACTCGATATAGTAAAATGAAATAATACTGGATGGTATGAAATTAACTTGTTAAAGTTTGTTAAATACTTATACTGGGTGTTATGTGTTTTGCTACAGGTTTCGACATTTTGTGTTTTCGATATTTTGTGGTTTCAATATTTTATGGTTTCGATATTCTGTAGTTCGATAAAATTTAGTTTCGATATTTTGTATGTTTTCGATATTTTCTCGCCCGGCTACATTTATTTGGCCAACACATTTCGTATATAGGGGCGACTGAACAACACGTTGGGCGGCAAGACGTCAAAGAATTTTGTTGCTTGTGGCAACATTTTGTTTTTTGGTTTGGACGAGGCTTTATTATCATCCCGCAAGATCAAGCACACCACTGACTGGCAGTTTTGTTATTCTTTATATTTAATAAACTATAAAGAATGTAAACGGATAGGTAGGACCTACCTTTTAACACATCCCTTGTGGTTTTTATAAATTCAAGTAGTTATTGTATGTAAATTTAAACCCTTTAAAAACCACATTTCTGAAGAACGAGCTATCATAAGAGAAGGGTTTATTTGAACGTCCACTTCACCGAATGACACATTTGTCGTGATTTGAATGACCAATTGGATTTTTGTTTTTTTAGATCCTCAAAATTTTAATTATTTTACACTTAAGAGCTGTAAACAGAAACTACACCTACAATTCCAATGACTTTGACATACAGGGTGACTTTAATGGAGCGCTGCTTCTAGTGGGTTAACATTTTTTATTTTAAAACCAAAACACATATCCACTAAGAGTTTTTTCACGGACTTTTTGCCGAACATTTTTTGATCGGACCCTCAAAATAGGGTTACTCACATACAACTCTTTTACAGATGGTAGTATCTCGAAAAGTTATGAAAAAAAGAAAAACAATGGTGTAACCTTTTTTGACATCTTATTTTCTATTTTTTGACTTTTGGCCTTTTGGAAAAGACGTATGGCATGAACATTATCTCGTTCTTTTTCCACCTTTCAAATTAGATATTTAGGCTTATCATGAGCACAGTGTAGATATCTTACATGAGGTCCCACAAGTGGGCTATCCGAGGGGTCATCGGCACCCTAAAATTTTGTACAGCGTCCAACAGGACTTGAGTACTGTTGGGTACTGTCGTGTACTGTCGAGTACTGTTGGGTCCTGTCGAGTACTGTTGAGTACTGTCGTGTACTGTCGAGTACTGTTGGGTCCTGTCGAGTACTGTCGTGTACTGTTGGGTCCTGTCGTGTACTGTCGAGTACTGTTGGGTCCTGTTGAGTACTGTCGTGTACTGTTGGGTCCTGTCGTGTACTGTCGAGTACTGTTGGGTCCTGTCGAGTACTGTTGAGTACTATCGTGTACTGTTGGGTCCTGTCGTGTACTGTTGGGTCCTGTCGTGTACTGTCGAGTACTGTCGAGTACTGTCGGGTCCTGTTGAGTACTGTCGTGTACTGTTGGGTCCTGTCGTGTACTGTCGTGTACTGTTGGGTCCTGTCGAGTACTGTCGTGTACTGTTGGGTCCTGTCGTGTACTGTCGAATACTGTTGGGTCCTGTTGGGTACTGTCGTGTACTGTCGAGTACTGTTGGGTCCTGTCGAGTACTGTTGGGTCCTGTCAAGTACTGTCGTGTCCTGTTGGGTCCTGTAGATTACTGTTAAGTACTGTCGTGTTCTGTTGGGTCCTGTCAAGTACTGTCGTGTCCTGTTGGGTCCTGTAGAGTACTGTTAAGTACTGTCGTGTTCTGTATGGAAAAAATTATAAAATTTTAATAATTAGAGACATAGAAAGGTCGTTTTGGTGCAAAAGCAGTGGCGGTCTGTGGGGTGCAAAGCTGGAGGAGCGAAAATCGACTTGAAGGTGGAAATTATGATTTTATTTAAACTATATTGAGTAATTGTAATTACACAATTAAGATCTGGTAAGCGGTAAGTAGCGGAGTGGCAAAAGAAAAACATGCGCAACAAGGAGTATCTATTTTGGTCAACAAAAGATTTAGAAAATATATCACCAACTGGGAAGCAGTAAATGAACGGCTAATAAGAATGAATATAACAATAAAAGGAATGAGACTTACGATTTTTGGAATCTATGCGTATAATGACGATGCAAATGTAGCCGTGAAAGACAATTTTTTTGAAGAAATCCACAATGAAATATCAGCAGTAAGTACATCTAGAGAAATTGTAATATTGGGAGATTTAAATAGTAGAACAGGTAACAGAGTAAATGATCTGACAGTTGGCCAATATGGAGAAGATGTTGTTAATGACAATGGAAACCGGCTTATCACAGTATGTGAGCAATTAGACCTAAAAATCCAAAACGGTTTTTTCCAACATAAGAAAATACACAAATATACCTGGACCAAACCCTCACAAAACCTGAAATCCGTCATTGATTATCTTATCACTAAACAAAAGACAAAACTAAAAATTCAAGATGTCAGAACAAAGCGTGGATCAACATGCGGAAGTGATCACTATTTTCTGGAGACCAAAATTCTCTTTCCTTATCAAGGCCGAAGCCTCCATCAACAAAATCTTGATGATACAGTGAATGAGGAAATAGATCACTGTCAATATAATCTACTAAGCCTAGAACATGACAGCGTAAAAAACTTATACAAAAAGAGACTGAACGAAAAACTTAATTCTAGTTCAGGTGAAACCCCAGATGAGGAATACGAATGTTTCACATTAAGCATCCATCAAGCTGCAAAAGAAGCACTAGGATTAGTGGAAGAAACTCCTAGAAGAACAAAACCATACTGGTGGGATGCTGAGATTGAAAGTGAAATAGAGGAAAAAAGGAAATTATATCACACGTACTTATCCCAAAAGACAGATAGAAGCAGAGAAGAATACAAAATCGCGCAATCAAAGGTGAGAAGAATGATCAGTGATAAGAAGAATCAATCATGGATGCAAAAGTGCCAGAAAATAGATTCTTACTTAGGAGGTAGGAGAAGTACCGAAAGCTGGAAAACTATAAGATCGATCAAAAAAGAAACATGCAGAGATATTATTTCACCAATACCAGACAAAGAATGGGATGAGCATTTTAAAAAACTTTTAACTGAAGATGGAGCAGAATTCAAGGAAGACGAAAGAGACAATATCATTAGAACGATGGGATCTCCAGTACCCCTCACAATATCTGAGGTCAAAAACGTGTGCAAAACCTTAAAAAGCGGTAAATCTGCCGGACCCGGAAATATCCCAGCTGACCTTATTAAATATGGCACTGAAGAATTGTTTTGTAGATTACGGAATCTTTTCCAAAGATATTTAAATGGAGCTGTAGTACCAACTGAGTGGAAAACGTCATATATATCCACAATACACAAAAAAGGAAGGAAAGATATATGTGACAATTATAGAGGTATATCTGTAACTAGTACGCTAAGCAGAATATATGGCAAAATAATAAGAAATAAAGTGGAGAGCGAATATAAAGATATGGAGGCAGAAGAACAAGCTGGTTTCAGGGCGGGTAGATCGACTTCAGATCATCTCTTTTGTATAACCCAAGTTATTGAAAAGAAAATGGCATACGGACAAGAGCTCCATCTGCTTTACGTAGATTTGCAGAAGGCATATGATAGTATACCACTAAATCTACTTTGGAAAGCGTTGGAAAAGACAAACATAAGCGTACAACTAATTAAGGCCATCAAGAGTTATACCGCAATAGTAAGGCAAAAGTTAAAATAAAAGCAAAACTAACCAAAGGCTTTCAAGTAAATAAAGGTCTTAAACAAGGTTGCTGTATCTCGCCTACGCTCTTCAAGATATATTTGGAACAGGCCCTTAAAGTCTGGAAGAGAAAATGCCAAAACATGGGAATTCCGTTGAATGAAACCACCTTGTATACTTTATGTTTCGCCGATGATCAGATAGTGGTGGCTCAGGATTATGACGACCTCGAATATATGACACGAAAACTAATAGAAGAGTACAATAAGTGGGGACTAGAGGTTAATATCAATAAGACAGAGTATATGTGTATTGGTGGAACGAAACAGGATCTAATCTTAAATACTGGGCAGCGAATTCAGTCCTGTGATGAGTATAAATAATTGGGTCTAAAAATTACAGTTGACGGATCACTAGACAAAGCTATAAAAGATAGAAACGTACAAGGAAAAAAAGCAATAACTTTATTAAATGGAATAATTTGGGACCAAAGTATATCAAAACATAACAAAAAGCTTATATATAACACCATTGTAAAAAGTATTATTACATACGGCTCAGAAGTATGGCCAATCAAAGATAGAACAGAAAAAATGCTTTCCGCTACGGAGATAGACTATTGGAGAAGAGCAGCAGGGAAATCAAAAAGAGAAAGAGTTACCAATCAAAGAATAAGAGAAATTATGACAGTGGGTGAACGTACTCTAGTGGATGATATAAGAACAAAACAACTGGTGTGGTACGGACATGTACAAACAATGGATGATGGAAGACTACCTAAAAAAATATTACAATGGAAACCAACTGGCCGAAGAAAACGAGGAAGACCAAGGAGAAGCTGGAGAGAAGGAATAGATAGTGAAATAAGAATAAGAGGCCTAGATGATGAATTATGGGCAAACAGAAACGAGTGGAGATGGGGTATCGGAAGACGTAGAACGTTGTGAAATCGATAAATATATATATATATATATATATATATATATATATATATATAGATCTGGTAAGGACCTACCCAGTTTTTAACTTTTTTTTTCTTTCAAAAACTGTTTTTTTTTTCATAATGATGCAGTTCTAAATAAATTTGTGTGTATGTATGGATAGTTTAAGGTGTTGCACGCTCGACTGCAGATCCAAAGGCCATGAGTTCGATTCTCACATAAAACTTTTTTTTTTCAAACAACTTTAAATTCAAATTTGCTAATGACTAATTAATACGGGTTGCTTACGTGATGGTCATGAATATTTATACAGTGTCTCAAAATCTCTCTGCACTTTATTTGCATTAGAATTAACCTTATTCGTATTAAAAATAACGATATAACAACTATCAGATTCTCGATCAAATTTTTAACTTTTGTTTATTAAAATTAAAAAACATATTAATAAAACAAAAAATGGAAATTATACAAAAATTGGCAACGGTGGATACACTTTAATCAGCAGGCGTTGAAAAGCAAACGATCCCGCCCTCGATCCCGCCACTGCTTTTGCACCAAAACCTCGACCAAAACGACCTTTTTGTGTCTCTAATTATTAAAATTTTATAATTTTTTCCATACAGAACACGACAGTACTTAACAGTACTCTACAGGACCTTCGAGAGGACCCAACAGGACACGACAGTACTTGACAGGACCCAACAGAACACGACAGTACTTAACAGTAATCTACAGGACCCAACAGGACACGACAGTACTCAACAGGACCCGACAGGACCCAACAGTACACGACAGGACCCAACAGGACCACGACAGTACCTGACAGGACCCAACAGGACTGAATTATTTTGGTTCATATCATTCATTCATAAAAATATAAAAATAAACGGACTTTTTTTGTCTCGTTTTTTGTCCATACCAATAAAAATTTATTTTTGATAGAAGTTCAATAAAAGAGGGACGAAGAGGGATCAATTCCCTCGCAAAATACTCGATAAAGTATATTCAACTCGGTATTCAAAGTATTTTTTAGGGACACAAAGAAGTGCAAAGAAGACAAAAATACGCAAAAATATTTTACAATACCCTCGGTAATTGCACTATTAGTCTATGCATCAGTTTAGATCTTGTAATGACCTACCCAGATTTTTATTTGTTTATATAATCCAGATTGGATTATTTTTAAATATTACTGACGCAATCGAGATGTAGTTCAATAAGATATTCTATAAAAGGTTATAGATAGCATAAAGTGTGGAGTGTTTGACTCATGATCCGCAGGTCATGAGTTCGAGGCCCACACCTAGCGTTTTTTTTCTTTTAAACAACTTTAATTAAAATTTATTAATTACTACTATGTAGTTTTGGTTTAACAGCAATGTATATTTAGTATATTTTAAAGAATTTTGTTTCTGTATTGGACTCGATTGGAACCGATTAAAGATTAGCGCTTGAAAAGCAAACGATTTCAAATAGGTTAGGACGGGATAGGTTTCCGATCAATTGACCTAGGTTAGGTTTGGTTTCGGTTTGGTTTAACAACGATTTCAACCTCCCAAAACGAGGACAGGAAAGTTCGAGGTTTTAATTTTAAAAATTTCGCCTGTTATCAAATATTCTCATTTTGAAATTCCCGCAGAGACAGTTTTACATTGGGATCGCTTCGGGTCGTTTGCTTTTCAACGCCTGCTGATTAAAGTGTATCCACCGTTGCCAATTTTTGTATAATTTCCATTTTTTGTTTTATTAATATGTTTTTTAATTTTAATAAACAAAAGTTAAAAATTTGATCGAGAATTTGATAGTTGTTATATCGTCATTTTTAATACGAATAAGGTTAATTCTAATGCAAATAAAGTGCAGAGAGATTTTGAGACACTGTATAAATATTCATGACCATCACGTAAGCAACCCGTATTAATTAGTCATTAGCAAATTTTAATTTAAAGTTGTTTGAAAAAAAAAAGTTTTATGTTAGAATCGAACTCATGGCTTTTGGATCATCAGTCGAGCGTGCAACACCTTATACTATCCATACATACACACAAATTTATTTAGAACTGCATCCCTACTTCAGTAATATTATGAAAAAAAAAGTTTTTGAAAGATAAAAAAAAAGTTAAAAACTGGGTAGGTCCTTACCAGATCTTAATAGTGTAATTACAACGAGTTACAATTACTCAATATAGTTTAAACTCGAGTTTAAATCGAGGTTTAAATAAAACGAGAAATAAAATCATAATTTCCACCTTCAAGTCGATTATCCGAGCGATTTTCGCTCCTCCAGCTTTGCACCCCACAGACCGCCACTCGCGAAGCCACTCGCCACTGCTTTTGCACCAAAACGACCTTTTTCGTTTTTACCTTTTTATGCGAGATGTCCTCGGAGATGTCCGAGGAGATGTCTCTAATTATTAAAATTTTATAATTTTAATAAATTTTCCATACAGAACACGACAGTACTTAACAGTACTCTACAGGACCCAACAGGACACGACAGTACTTGACAGGACCCAACAGGACGCGACAGTACTTGACAGGACCCAACAGGACTCAACAGTACACGACAGGACTCAACAGGTCCCAACAGTACTCGACAGGCCCAACGGCCCAACAGTACTCGACAGGACTCAACAGTACCTGACAGGACCGGACAGGACCCAACCGAGGACTTAACAGTACTCGACAGGACCCGACAGTACTCAACAGGACCCAACAGTACTCAACAGGACCCGACAGGACCCAACAGTACTCGACAGGACCCAACAGTACCCAACAGGACCCAACAGTACTCAACAGGACCCGACAGGACCCAACAGTACTCGACAGGACCCAACAGGACCCAACAGTACTCGACAGTACACGACAGGACCCAACAGTACACGACAGTACTCAACAGTACACGACAGTGCTCAACAGGACCCAACAGTACTCGACAGTACACGACAGGACCCAACAGTACACGACAGTACTCAACAGTACTCGACAGGACCCAACAGTACTCGACAGTACTCAACAGTACTCGACAGGACCCAACAGTACTCGACAGTACACGACAGTACTCGACAGGACCCAACAGTACTCGACAGTACACGACAGTACCCAACAGTACTCAACAGGACCCAACAGTACACGACAGGACCCAACAGTACTCGACAGTACACGACAGTACCCAACAGTACACGACAGGACCCAACAGTACACGACAGTACTCAACAGGACCCAACAGTACTCGACAGTACACGACAGGACCCAACAGTACACGACAGTACTCAACAGGACCCGATAGGACCCAACAGTACACGACAGGACCCAACAGGACCACGACAGTACCTGACAGAACCCAACAACAGCAATGTATATTTAGTATATTTTAAAGAATTTTGTTTTTGTATTGGACTCGATTGGAACCGATTAAAGATTAGCGCTTGAACAGCAAACGATTTCAAATAGGTTAGGACGGGATAGGTTTCCGATCAATTGACCTAGGTTAGGTTTGGTTTCGGTTTGGTTTAACAACGATTTCAACCTCCCAAAACGAGGACAGGAAAGTTCGAGGTTTTAATTTTAAAAATTTCGCCTGTTATCTAATATTCTCATTTTGAAATTCCCGCAGAGACAGTTTTACATTGGGATCGTTTAGTGGCGGTCTGTGGGGTGCAAAGCTCGAGGAGCGAAAATCGCGAAAATCGACTTGAAGGTGGAAATTATGATTTTATTTAAACTATATTGAGTAATTGTAATTACACTATTAAGATCTGGTAAGGACCTACCCAGTTTTTAACTTTTTTTTATCTTTCAAAAACTGTTTTTTTTTTCATAATATTACTGAAGTAGTCGGGATGCAGTTCTAAATAAATTTGTGTGTATGTATGGATAGTATAAGGTGTTGCACGCTCGACTGAAGATCCAAAGGCCATGAGTTCGATTCTCACATAAAACTTTTTTTTTTTCAAACAACTTTAAATTAAAATTTGCTAATGACTAATTAATACGGGTTGCTTACGTGATGGTCATGAATATTTATACAGTGTCTCAAAATCTCTCTGCACTTTATTTGCATTAGAATTAACCTTATTCGTATTAAAAATAACGATATAACAACTATCAAATTTTTTTGTTATTTTAACTGACCCAAAATGCCTCCATTGAACTTTTTTAACTTTTGTTTATTAAAATTAAAAAACATTAATAAAACAAAAAATGAAAATTATACAAAAATTGGCAACGGTGGATACACTTTAATCAGCAGTCGATCAGCAGGCGTTGAAAAGCAAACGATCCCAATGTAAAACTGTCTCTGCGGGAATTTCAAAATGAGAATATTAGATAAAAGTCGGATAAAAGGCGAAATTTTTAAAATTAAAACTTTCCTGTCCTCGTTTTGGGAGGTTGAAATCGTTGTTAAACCAAACCGAAACCAAACCTAACCTTGGTCAATTGATCGGAAACCGAGTCGGAAACGGTCGGAAACCTATCCTAACCTATTTGAAATCGTTTGCTTTTCAAGCGCTAATCTTTAATCGGTTCCAATACAAAAACAAAATTCTTTAAAATATACTAAATATACACTGCTGTTAAACCAAAACTACCTAGTAGTAATTAATAAATTTTAAGTTGTTTAAAAGAAAAAAAAATGGAAAGTGTGGGCCTCAAACCCACGACCTGTGGATCATGAGTCAAACACTCCACACTTTATGCTATCTATATCCTAAACTAGAATATCTTTTTGAACTACATCTCGATTGCGTCAGTAATATTTAAAAATAATCCAATCTGGAATATAAAAACAAATAAAAATCTGGGTAGGTCATTACAAGATCTAAACTGAAGCATAGACTAATAGTCTCGCTAATAATGCAATTACCAGGGTATTGTAAAATATTTTTGCGTATTTTTGTCTTCTTTGCACTTTTTTGTGTCCCTAAAAAATCCTTTGAATACCGAGTTGAATATACTTTATCGAGTATTTTGCGAGGGAATTGATCCCTCTTCGTCCCCTCGTTCGTCCCTCTTTTATTGAACTTTTATCGAGACTTTTATCAAAAATAAATTTTTATTGGTATGGACAAAAAAAGTCCGTTTATTTTTATATTTTTATGAATGAATGATATGAACCCACGTATGAACCAAAATAATTCAGTCCTGTTGGGTCCTGTCAGGTACTGTCGTGTACTGTTGGGTCCTGTCGAGTACTGTCGTGTACTGTTGGGTCCTGTCGGGTCCTGTTGAGTACTGTCGTGTACTGTTGGGTCCTGTCGTGTACTGTCGAGTACTGTTGGGTCCTGTTGAGTACTGTCGTGTACTGTTGGGTCCTGTCGTGTACTGTCGAGTACTGTTGGGTCCTGTCGAGTACTGTTGGGTCCTGTCGAGTACTGTTGGGTCCTGTTGAGTACTGTCGTGTACTGTTGGGTCCTGTCGTGTACTGTCGAGTACTGTCGAGTACTGTTGAGTACTGTTGAGTACTGTCGTGTACTGTTGAGTACTGTCGTGTACTGTTGGGTCCTGTTGTGTACTGTCGAGTACTGTCGAGTACTGTTGGGTCCTGTTGAGTACTGTCGTGTACTGTTGGGTCCTGTCGTGTACTGTCGAGTACTGTCGAGTACTGTTGGGTCCTGTTGAGTACTGTTGAGTACTGTTGAGTACTGTCGTGTACTGTTGAGTACTGTCGTGTACTGTTGGGTCCTGTTGTGTACTGTCGAGTACTGTCGAGTACTGTTGGGTCCTGTCGGGTCCTGTTGAGTACTGTCGTGTACTGTTGGGTCCTGTCGTGTACTGTCGAGTACTGTTGTGTCCTGTCGAGTACTGTTGGGTACTGTTGGGTCCTGTTGAGTACTGTTGGGTCCTGTTGAGTACTGTCGGGTCCTGTCGAGTACTGGTGGGTCCTGTCGAGTACTGTCGGGTCCTGTTGAGTACTGTTGAGTCCTGTTGAGTACTGTTGGGTCCTGTTGAGTACTGTCGGGTCCTGTCGAGTACTGTTGGGTCCTGTCAGGTACAGTTCGGGTACAGTTGAGTCCTGTCGAGTACTGTTGGGCCTCTCGAGTACTGTTGGGTCCTGTTGAGTACTGTTGAGTCCTGTTTAAACTATATTGAGTAATTGTAAGTCGTTGTAATTACACTATTAAGATCTGGTAAGGACCTACCCAGTTTTTAACTTTTTTTTTATCTTTCAAAAATTGTTTTTTTTTTATTACTGAAGTCGACTGAAGTAGTCGGGATGCAGTTCTAAATAAATTTGTGTGTATGTATGGATAGTATAAGGTGTTGCACGCTCGACTGAGAATCCAAAGGCCATGAGTTCGATTCTCACATAAAACTCTTTTTTTTGCAAACAACTTTAAATTAAAATTTGCGAAATTTTTAAAATTAAAACTTTCCTGTCCTCGTTTTGGGAGGTTGAAATCGTTGTTAAACCCGAGGTTAAACCAAACCGAAACAAAACCTAACCTTGGTCAATTGATCGGAAACCTATCCCGTCCTAACCTATTTGAAATCGTTTGCTTTTCAAGCGCTAATCTTTAATCGGTTCCAATCGAGTCCAATACAAAAACAAAATTCTTTAAAATATACTAAATATACATTGCTGTTAAACCAAAACTACCTAGTGGTAATTAATAAATTTTAATTAAAGTTGTTTAAAAGAAAAAAAAAATGCTAGGTGGGGGCCTCGAACCCATGACCTGCGGATCATGAGTCAAACACTCCACACTTTATGCTATCTATAACCTTTTATAGAATATCTTTTTGAACTACATCTCGATTGCGTCAGTAATATTTAAAAAGAATCCAATCTGGAATATAAAAACAAATAAAAATCTGGGTAGGTCATTACAAGATCTAAACTGAAGCATAGACTAATAGTGCAATTACCGAGGGTATTGTAAAATATTTTTGCGTATTTTTGTCTTCTTTGCACTTCTTTGTGTCCCTAAAAAATACTTTGAATACCGAGTTGAATATACTTTATCGAGTATTTTGCGAGGGAATTGATCCCTCTTCGTCTCTCTTTTATTGAACTTTTATCAAAAATAAATTTTTATTGGTATGGACAAAAAACGAGACAAAAAAAGTCCGTTTATTTTTATATTTTTATGAATGAATGATATGAACCAAAATAATTCAGTCCTGTTGGATCCTGTCAGGTACTGTCGTGGTCCTGTTGGGTCCTGTCGTGTACTGTTGTGTCCTGTCGGGTCCTTTTGAGTACTGTCGTGTACTGTTGGGTCCTGTCGTGTACTGTCGAGTACTGTTGGGTCCTGTTGAGTACTGTCGTGTACTGTTGGGTCCTGTCGTGTACTGTCGAATACTGTTGGGTCCTGTTGGGTACTGTCGTGTACTGTCGAGTACTGTTGGGTCCTGTCGAGTACTGTTGAGTACTGTCGTGTACTGTTGGGTCCTGTCGTGTACTGTCGAGTACTGTTGGGTCCTGTTGAGTACTGTCGTGTACTGTTGGGTCCTGTCGTGTACTGTCGAGTACTGTTGGGTCCTGTCGAGTACTGTTGAGTACTGTCGTGTACTGTCGAGTACTGTTGGGTCCTGTCGAGTACTGTCGTGTACTGTTGGGTCCTGTCGTGTACTGTCGAGTACTGTTGGGTACTGTCGTGTACTGTCGAGTACTGTTGGGTCCTGTCGTGTACTGTCGAGTACTGTTGGGTCCTGTCGTGGTACTGTCGGGTACTGTTGTGAAATTTGTACAGTACTGTTGAAAGCTGATGACCCCTCGGGGCTATCCTATCCATAAAAAAATTGTATGTTAGTAGACCTCTTAGTAGACGCGGGTCCTACAAAAAACACTGCTTTAGGAAAGAAGCTCGTGGAAAAACCAGTTGACGTGTTTTTGTTTTCCTCCAAAAAACAAAATATGATCCCGCAAGAGCTAGTGTTCCATTTTCCATTTGAAGTCGCCATCCAAGCCGAAATGCAACGCTGCGAGATTTGCCGAAACTAAGGTCACTAGATCACGAATTTCCTTCGCCGAACCTGTTTTGTGGTTCGTGTTCGTGCTGGCGTTGCCACGGTGCGCTTCGGGTCTTTCTTCAACACGCGCTTGTGTTTAGGCGCTGGGCAAACTCGTTATTGAGTCTTACCAGTGTCATACAGGATTCAGTTAAATACAAATAAATAAAAAAATTGTTTCGAGTGCAGAGGCTGATCGCAATGGAACCTTGATGAACCACCACGAACCACGTAGGATCGCCTTGCAAGCACACTAGGGACCACAATCCTTTGATCAGCGTAGATATTCCGACAAAATGCAGGTAAACGCAAAATGAGCCAGACGGCACTGATCTTTAAATTCCCACGACGCGCAACGTTTTCATTTGGTTTGACAAATTATGAATCACGTTTGACAAATTACGCTTTGTTGGATTGCGGATATAATTTGCAGATCAAAGGACCGCAAGCTTGCCCGAGTGTGCTTGCAAAGCGTTGCAACAGGATTCGTGCTGGTTTGTCAAGTTTCAGTGACTGCCCGCATTAAACCCGAAATAATTTGTTAATTTAGGGCCGGTTTCCCAATGGCGAGTTATTTCTGGGTGACGGGTTAAGGAGTTGACCCGTAGTTATATTTCCACATAGACCGAGGGTCAAGTAAGCTAGCCCTTGATTTATGAGGAAACCTAAACCAAGGGTAAACTCGTTAACCCCTTAAAGCACGAGTGTATTTTGATTGGGAAACTGACCTTTATTTGATAAACTAAATATTGTGCGAAACGAATGAGAGTAAATGCTAAACCCTGGATGCAACAACAAATGAATTTCGTGGATTAGTCACTAAATTGCGATTAAGTCCTTGTTGCTCAGATACAAAATAACAAAGAGAGATAATGGATTAGCTAAGCCTTGTTACGGTGCATCTAGGGGTAAGTTTGCCAGACTTACAAACTGGTTATCGATCCGAAGCACACCGTGGGAACGCTCTCACGAAAACAAACCAAGGCACCGTTGGATTCAGACTTAATAGGACAAAACGTTTATTTAATTTTGTTGGCAATGTTTTATTTTTATTTTATTTTGCTGATTTTCTGGCATAAAGTACTAAAATAATTAAAAATGCCATAATTAATTCAAAATATTATCATTAAGATATTATCTATCCAAATACGCGGTAAAAAAGCATATGGAACAAATTGAGATGTCTATGTTTACATTAACAAATTCTAACAACTTAGTAAATCTCTTCAGTTCTTTATTTAAACCACAGGGCAGAGAATATCACAACAAGCCCAGGGGCCCTATAAAATTTACTTTAGGCAGGTGCAGATTTACTCCTAGAAGTTCCTGGACAACCCAATCGAATAGTCCCTAGATGACGAGTTTTATAATTGAATCGGTCATTTCAAAAACAACACGAGTCACATTTCTCTAATTTTACAGGAGAGGGAAAAAACTACCTGGAAACCTGGACTAGTGTTATTTTTGAAGTCTTAAAAATTCGGTTATTGCATATATCAATAGATTAAGTGCGGACTGTTGTCGTTTTTGAAAAACTCAGTTTCTGAAAAAAGTGGACTCATGTCGTTTTTGAAATGACCGATTCAATTGGTTTTAGAACCGCACAATTTCTTCACCAGGGAGGGGCAGAGGAGGCCTGTTGCTTGCTCCCCCTACACATTCATAAAAATAATACAATAATTATCATTTGCACCATAAAGAAAACATATTTCTGTAAACCCGAAAAAGATAATTTTTATTGTGTTATCTTAGTAGTATGTATTATTTTAAATTTATTCGGGGGTAATTTATCCGAAGAAATTTGGAAAAACGAGTTGACAAGTAATTTCTTTGAAACAAAAGACGAGCGTTACCGAGGCTTTTTATACGCGAGTGTTTTGTTTCAATTAAATTACTTAAAAACGAGTTTTTTGAATTTTTTCAAAGGATAAATTAGATGCACGAATGATATTTGGTAAGATTATTTCCTGACTGAACAAAAAACCTCAGTTAAAAAAAATATGACAATTTATTTAATTAAATATAGCAACGAAAAATGTAACTTATTGGGTACTATTACTTAGGTTACAATTTACGTAAAAGTTGCAATTGTTGTACAATACGGGAGTGTTGTTTGATATATTGTTGTCATTTTTTATAATGCTTATAACATCATTTTCGGAACATATTGCGCCAGTTGCCTTTTGGTTATGATGCCCCGGTGTGAGGTTAACTTCCAGTTTTTGAACAATTTTGGTTTTGGAATTATATATATTTGAAGGAAGTTCACGAGGTATAAAGTCTTAACAAAAAAGTTTCACGGGCAAGACCTCAGAGGTAAAGGTAGCTACGGGGACGCGTTTCTGCCTCATTAGGCTTCATTCAGCCCGAGCATAACCATAAAATGAAAGGAGATGAAATGATGATGTGGGTAACTGAAAAAGAAATATGAAATATGGTGTTTACTGAGGAGAGACCAACTGTCAATTTGCAGCTTCGGTCAGGGTTGCCTCGGTTTTGAGGCTAATTTTGACGTCGCGACGGAGACAGATATAATCTGCTCCCAGAAAACAGCCTGAGCCCTGGATTTATTTAAATTTGAAGGAAGTTCACGAGGTATAAAGTCTTAACAAAAAAGTTTCACGGGCACGACCTCAGAGGTAAAGGTAGCTACGGGGACGCGTTTCTGCCTCATTAGGCTTCATTCAGCCCGAGCATAACCATAAAATGAAAGGAGATGAAATGATGATGTGGGTAACTGAAAAAGAAATATGAAATATGGTGTTTACTGAGGAGAGACCAACTGTCAATTTGCAGCTTCGGTCAGGGTTGCCTCGGTTTTGAGGCTAATTTTGACGTCGCGACGGAGACAGATATAATCTGCTCCCAGAAAACAGCCTGAGCCCTGGATTTATTTAAATTTGAAGGAATGAATGAAGCCTAATGAGGCAGAAACGCGTCCCCGTAGCTACCTTTACCTCTGAGGTCTTGCCCGTGAAACTTTTTTGTTAATTATATATATCCTCTTTGTATATAATTTTTCATTTTATTGAGTGATTATATAATTACCAGCCACTTTTTGAATGTTTGAAGTTATATAAGACACATGTAATTTTGATTAATAATTATCATTTTTCTTGTCATTCATTTTTTTAGAATAAATCAATATAAAAGTTCGATTTAAACGGGTGGTTTATTTCTGAACACCACATTTTTTGGCGACCGTTTGTGCTTAAACCTTGCCTGCAGTCTGTGTGTATAAGTTTGTCTGAGGTATGGATTCCCATAAAAAACATCGTTCCGTTTTACGGAGAGCTTTTACCATGGGAGCTGATGAGCTCAAAAATTTGATGTCAGCAGTACCGATTGATAAACGGCAAGTGAAAATTTCCTATGAGATGCTTTCGTCAAAAATGGAAGAGCTGGGTACAAGCAATAAACAAGTTTATCAAGCCCTTCTTCAGAACGACGTCTCAGAGGATGATCTGTTCACCGATATGACAAGTTGTGATGTTTACAAGAAGAAATTTGCCGTCTTAAAGCTTCAGTTTGAGGAAATTTTTAAAGAGGTAATACCAGAGCAGTTTGATGATGCTGTCTCTGACATATCACATGCCAGCAGTTCAGATAGGCGTTTTAAATTACCTATTATAGAATTTAGAAAGTTCGATGGTGAAATTATAAACTGGTTACCATTTTGGTCTCAATTTAAAAAGATCCACGAAGCCAAAGATATTTCGGCAGTCGATAAAATAAACTATTTAATTCAGGCAACTGTTCCTTTTAGTAGAGCAAGGCAACTAGTGGAAAGTTATCCCGCTGTTGAAGAAAATTACTGTTATATTATCGATGCCCTGATATCTCGCTTTGGCCGAGAAGATCTGCAAATGTTAGAGAATTATTAAGGTTAATTTTAAATAATTCCACGTCTCAAAATAAACTAGAATTGGTAGTTTTATATGACAAAATTGAGACGCAAATTAGAGCGTTGGCTACGTTAGGAATTACATTAGAGAAGTGCTCAGCTATGCTTTATCCTCTTATCGAATCATGTCTTCCAGAAGATCTTTTAAGAGCATGGCAAAGATCTTTTCTAAGATTTGAACCTGAAAATTTAGATAGTACTAGTAGTACAGGTCACCCACAAGGTTCAGATTTATCTAAACTAGACACTCGTTTGAAAAACCTACTAAAATTTTTGAAAACCGAAATTGAAAATGAACAACGCATTGCGTTGGCTTCGGAGGGTTTCGGTATTGTCGGTAAAAACGTGAGTGCTAATTTTAAAAAATGTCCGGTTAATTCGAGCTTAAATATTCCACCGGTACCCACTGCGCAAATGTTACCTAATGTTGATTCTTGTAAGTGTTGTTTCTGTAGTGGCTCTCATCCGAGTAAAAATTGTTTCAAAGCTCAGAAAATGTCTATGAAATCACACGGCAAGTATAAAAGGTGTCCTGGGAGCCTCAGATGTCCCATCTGTCAAAAATCCCATGTCGTCCTTATGTGCCCTGATTTGCCGAGCAACAAGGAGGAGTCAAAGAAGAATGAAAAAGACAGCTGTAAGACAACGGCAAAACCCCAAGTTGACCAGAATCTTGCGAATTCAAATAATAAAAGGACCCATCATACATTTCTACAAACTTTAAAAGCCAAATTAACTGGTTTAAAAAGTTCAAGGTACGTAAGAATTTTATTTGATAATGGTTCTACTAGATCATACATTTTAAAAAGTACTGCTGAAAATTTGGGATGCCAATCTACCAATAACGAAAAAATTTTGCATTGCTTGTTTGGTGGCACTCAACAGGAACAGTATCATAAATGCTATGATTTAAAATAAGAGAGCAAAGGTGTGTCGTACAACCTACAAGCTTTAGATCAAGAGAAGATATGCAGTGTTGTTTCTAATGTCTTTTATGGACCCTGGATTGAAGAGCTCAAAAATCTTGGAATTGAGTTATCAGATGTTGATTCTTCTGAACCTATCGAGATACTAATTGGAGCTGATTTTATTGGTCAAATTTTTACAGGAAATAGACACATATTACCCAATGATCTAATAGCCAATGAGACAATTTTTGGTTGGGTACTCATGGGAAAAATATCAATTAAAAATAACCTAAACTTAGCCAACTCTTACACCAATATATCATTTAACCTTTTAATTAAAGACTCTGTAATTACGTCTTTATGGGATCTTGACATATTAGGTATAGAAGAACCAAGCAAGTTTCGAACACGAGAGGAATTGGTATTAGCCACCAAGGAAAATTTTTTAGAGACTGTGGCTGTCAACTCAGAAAATCGCTATGAAGTCGGTTTACCTTGGATAGAAGGACACCCACCACTAACTAAAAACTATTACCTAGCTAAGAAGAGACTACAAACGACTGTACAAAAGCTTATGACCCAAAATCTTGTTCAAGAATATGACCAGGTATTTAGAGAATGGTTAACCGAGGGAATTATTGAAATAATTCCATCCGAGCATGGCAAAGATGGCATTCACTACCTTCCACATAGACCAGTGTTAAAAGAAAGTAGTCTTACTACAAAAATCCGCCCTGTCTTCGATGCATCAGCTCATGAAAAAGATAAGCCTTCTTTAAATGACTGTTTAGAAAAAAATTTCAAATTTTTATTGAACTGATACCGTCAATTTTGCTAAATTTAGAGAGTATAAATTTGGAGTAGTTTCAGACATTCGCAAGGCATTTTTACAAATCAGTCTGCACATGACAGACAGAGACTGTCTTCGTTTCTTATGGATTCATAAAAATTGTAAAGAAATAACGTTTCGCCAATGTAGAGTTGTTTTTGGCGTAAGTAGCAGTCCATTTTTACTAGGAGCGACTATCGAACACCATATACAAGAAACTCTAAAGAAAAACGAAGCCGGAAAGAATGGATATTCCCGTGATACTATTCTTAAACTTGCAGATAAAGGATTTTACGTTGATAATTGCATCACAAGTCTTCCGGATGAAGCCTCTCTCCAAAAATTCATAAAAGAAGCAGCCATGATTTTGGCAGATGGCATGTTTGACTTAAGAGGGTGGGAGTTCACAAGAAGTCAAAGTAATGAGCAAGAAGTTCCAACTTTATCAGTTTTAGGAATCACTTGGGATCCAAATAAAGACCAACTGACAGTTAATCCAAATTTTTTATCGGAAATACCTAATTTGAGAGATAAAGCCATAACAAAAAGATTGATTTTATCAATGGCTCAGCGTATTTTCGATCCCATTGGATTTGTTTGTCCTACTAGTTTGGTACCAAAACTTTTGCTACAAGAAATTTGGCAAAAGAATTTTACCTGGGATCAACCTGTTGATAACGAAACTGCCGAAAAATTCAGAAAATGGCTAGATGACCTTCCTTGTCTAACTCAAATTGCAATACCAAGATGGTTAGGTATTAAACCCAATTTTGGAATAGACTATTCCATTCACACTTTTTGTGATGCTAGTAAATTAGCCTATTCAACAGTAATTTTTCTAAGGGTGGTTAAAAATCAACAAGTTTTTATACATTTATTAGCAGCAAAATCAAGAGTTTCTCCTACTCAAAAAGGAAATAAATATACCATTCCACGTTTGGAATTACTTACAGCGACGATTGGAGCTAGATTATTTAGCAATATAGTACAAAATTTTCAAAAACACAATACTACTTTTGGAGCGATTCGTCGACGGTTATTTCATGGATCCAACGAAAAGAGGAATGGGCTGTTTTTGTGTGGAATAGAACAGCAGAAATTCGTAGATTGACGCCTGTGGAAGCTTGGAGACACATTCCTGGTATCAATAATCCAGCTGATCTTCCATCTCGTGGTTGTTCTCCGAAACAATTAATTCAATCCAGATGGTGGGAGGGTCCCGTTTGGCTTTATAATGAACCAGAATTGTGGCCGAATGAAGATGCAATTTGCAATGAGGATGAAGTCTACAGTGAACGTAAGAAAAAGTTAGTTACGTCTATGTTAAATAATGACAGTTCTGATTTTTACCATCTTACTGTTTTTACTAAGTTTTCTAGAACAGTAAAAATGATTGCTGCCGTATTACGATTTGCTCATAATATGCTTAGTTTAATAAATAATAAAACTTCTAATAAATAGTCTGGTATTTTTTTTAATGAAGAATTACAATCTGCTGAAAATTTTATCTTGAACATTATTCAGGAAGAATCTTTTCCAAACAAGGAAAAAGATAAATCTATTTCTTCTTTTTCTATTATTACTGACAATAATGGTCTCATTCGTTTGGTTTCTAGAATATCTCGAAATGATTCAGAAAATTTTCGATTTCCCGTGATTCTCACTGCTAAACACCCTGTTGTTCATCAAATTATTTTCCAAGAGCATACATGGGCTTGTCATGTGGGAGTTCAAACTTTATTAAGTATTCTTCGAGAACGCTACTGGGTACTCGGTGGACGACGTACTATACGGACTGTCATTTCAAAGTGCGTTACATGTAGAAGATTTGATGCGAAACCGCTAACGGTTAACTCTCCAGTTTTGCCGATGGATCGAGTTCGCAATGCTTGTGTTTTTGAAGTTACCGCGACAGACTTTCCGGGCCTTTAATTTTAAAAGATGGACACTTGTGCGGTTTATCGGGCGATTCATCTCGAAGTTACTACCGGTCTTGCAACTTCGTCATTTATGATGGCACTCAGATGTTTCGTTTCGCGTAGAGGGCGACCAATGACAATGTATAGTGATAATGGGTCTGCATTTATCGGTCTCGAAAACTTATTTAAAAAACTTGATTGGACTGAAATTTCAGAGAGTGCGCAACTAAGCGAATTACTTGGCGATTTAACCCTCCGACAGCCTCGTGGTGGGGTGGTTTTTGGGAACGTTTAGTTGCTGTTGTGAAGAACTTACCAAGAAAATTACTGGGTCGAGCATCACTGGATTATGAAGAATTGGTTACTATGATTTGCGAGTGCGAAGCTGTAATTAATAATCGGCCAATTACATACTTATCCAATGATCCAGCGGATTTAGTTGCCTTGACACCAGCTATGTTCTTAACGGACTTAAATAACAGTTATGGTATGCCTGATTGTGATGAAATAGATAGACAATCACTTTGCCGTAAATTAAAATTTAAGCAAAAACTTAAAGATGACCTTAGACGTCGATTCAGAAATGAATATTTAGGACAGCTGAAAATCATTTTAAACAAAAACCCATCTAGAAGTGTTTCTTTGGGTGAAATCGTTTTGATTGGAAATGATAATCAGAAACGTTTAGATTGGCCAATGGGACGTGTAATTGAGCTTTTGCCAGGAAGAGATGGTATTGTTTGACTAGTAAGAATTCAAACAAAGAATGGCCAGTTTCTTCGACCAGTGCAGAAATTGTATCCTCTAGAATGTTTCGAACCTGATACTAATGAAGCTATAAAAAGAAGACGACAAGAAAATATTCCTATGTTGGAAGAATTCATTTTAAATGATGTCAAGGAAGATGATACTAGTGCGGGAGTGATAAGTGAAAGCAGAGCACCCGACTCCGTAACTACGCGAAGTGGTAGAGTTTCGAAAAAACCAATCAGATTTTAAAAACTATTATGTGAAAAACAATTGCAACAGTTTTACAATGTTTTTCAGGTGGGAGTAATGTGAGGTTAACTTCCAGTTTTTGAACAATTTTGGTTTTGGAATTATATATATCCTCTTTGTATATAATTTTTCATTTTATTGAGTGATTATATAATTACCAGCCACTTTTTGAATGTTTGAAGTTATATAAGACACATGTAATTTTGATTAATAATTATCATTTTTCTTGTCATTCATTTTTTTAGAACAAATCAATATAAAAGTTCGATTTAAACGGGTAGTTTATTTCTGAACACCACACCCGGCGAAGAAGATGGTTGAGGCCCCTTATTACTTCCATTTCTTAACGCATCAATAATTCTTGAATGATGGTTACTGTCCATTTGTAAATAGGGTTTTATGGAGCTAGCTCGATTGTGTCCAGTTATTTTTATCAGCTGTTGTTCCTCGATCCTCGCTTTTCCTAAGTTGCTGACAGCTGTGTTTCTTAGTGAGTCGTTTGTAATTTTCTTATTTGTTGAGTTTTATATGCCGCTTCTTTTGTCCATTTCGACAGCTCGTTTCTTCCCACAGGTACATTTTTAAACCATTCTATGCTTGATTAGGCGTCAAAAACAGTCTATCGGTCTTGATATTTTTTAAACGTTTGCACATGAGGACATAATACAGGCGTACCGGGCAAAGATCAGGGCGTTTAGCAGGGCCATATCTGAGGGGGGGTTTTGGGGGTTCAAACCCCCCCCCCCCTCACCCCGAAAATTAAATAGGAATGTGTTTTTTAAGTTTAACCTTTTTTTCATATTCAATAAACCCACAATTTTTCAAATTCCACTGGCCTAACCACCCCCCCCCAAAATTTTGGTTGGTTCCTCCAC
Organism: Aspidapion aeneum; assembly: GCA_963576565.1. Lineage (NCBI taxonomy): Eukaryota > Metazoa > Arthropoda > Insecta > Coleoptera > Brentidae > Aspidapion > Aspidapion aeneum. The sequence goes on along the minus strand of OY755044.1, from coordinate 52,966,477 downwards.
CTCCTTGAGCGGTTTTGCTGAACACTGGGTTGTATTCTGTTCTTTATGCAACATAAGAGAAGATATAGTCCTTGCAATACCCCAAGTCCCTTTGCTATCCTTTTTTATTTTTCTCCTATAAAGAAGACAGAAAATAGCATCGAAAATCATTGTTGGCCCCAGATTGCAGTTGGCAGTTGCAAGCCTGTCTGTCTATCAAAGTTTAAATTGACAATAAAAGTCAACTTTCAAAACAAAAAACTTTTGGCAAGTAGTCAAAATAGTAAAAAAAATTTGCGACAAAGAAAAAATGTTCATACGAAAATTCCACGCTTTTTTCGATCTTCAGTCCCATCCGTAATAACTACAGAGCAAAATTTTAAGAAACACAGTAATAGGTAATGACAAAAAGTATGAAGACTTTCTGATGCCATTCAAAACAGCGACTTTAGAAAACTATTTCAAAAAGTTTGTAAAACTAGTGTTTAAAATTACATGATGCATTGCGAAAAACTAATTTTGGAAGACTGAGAAAATGAAACAGCTATTGATGTCGCTCCTCTCGTCAGAGCTGACGATGGCAGTTTATGAGATTAAGTTTTTTGGACGATGAGAAAAAATTATTATATAATTATTATTTGCATAGTTTGTTTTTTAGTTAGATTTTAGATTTTCAGTTTTTTGGTTGGTTTTATTTTAAGAAAATAGGTTTACAAAACCATACAAATAAAACTTAATATAATAATTTTCATGTTTTGATTTGAACTTAATTCTACTATAGCCTCAATATAGCTATGTTTAGTTTAAATATTTTGTCTGAAATATTTTTTTTAATTCACTCAGAAAGAGTCTTATACTGTTTTTGTTGAAATTCCCAAAGCCTTTGCAGTTAAATCAGTTGACAACTTATTATACTTTTTAAAAGATCTATGTGTCGACCATAAAAAATGTAATTTAATAATTTACCCCAAACAAAAAATATAAATGCTTATATACTTATTGTAACAAAGAAATGAGTATGTACTACATTAATAAGGGTCGAGAGTTTATTTGTGGAAACTACAAATAATATTAATTTAACTTTTATTAAGTCTTTATGCTTAGGTAATACATTAAAAACTTCTATTTACAAAAAATATAATATATAAATATAGGGCCTAATATTATTTGAATCATAATTTTTACCAAAACAGATTGCAAAGCTTAGCTTAACTCCAGCTCGAAATACATTGTAGAAAATAACGTTTTTGAAAAAATTAAATAATCATTAATTTATCGTTTGTTCATGGTTTGTAGCTCTACGGTCAGTCGCACTGAAAATCTTCCAATGCAGACACTTTGCTGGAAGGGCACCCCAATTGTTCATAAATTTTTCACTATATAAAATCATTTTGGGACAGAACCTTTTCTTAAAAAACTATTCCAAATCAAAATCAGAGTTTAAAAAAAGAACCGATAATCTTTCAAATGGCAGTTTAAACACCCATCCACCACCCTTATTATAAAGGGTGGTGACCGATTATATTAACATTAAGGTAACTGATAATTAGTTTCGCAGCATCAATTATCAGTTACCTTAGGAACCTGTGGTTTAAAACTGAATTAAGAATACACGTGCGTTTTGTTACGAGAATTACGGGGTGATTAAACAAAAGGACTAGCCTTATTGCAAAGACTATACATTTCATTGCTATCCTTTTTCAAAATGAAACTTTTTCCAGCATTTTTTATAAAAAGAAAAAATATAGGTATCAAAAAATAATTTTAAAGTAAGAATATCAAACATACCTGTTCTTATTCCATCATTGTCTCCGCTGTAAAATAGTGCACCAAACAATTTGAGGATTCGCGACCTCTCCACGCTAGCTCCACTGCTGCTATAAGGTAAAACTTGTGCTGTACCACTGGGTGTATTTTCATACCACGAAAACACCATTTCGTAGTACTCATCGAGCCTTAGTAAAGTGGAACTTGTTTTCCTTTTATCTTCCTGCTTCTGAAGAGTTCTTCTTTTCGCATTTTTAGCGTCACGAGAGGTCTTGAATTGAAAAAAGGTTTCTTGTAGCCTTTTGGCCATGATGTTCTACATTATTTTTACGCAATGCTCTTTGTACTCTTCGCCATTGACTTTTCGCAAGTTTCATGCACAGTCCTTAAGAATTAAATTCAAAGCTATAGTCCTTGCTACATGCAGTTACACTTTTGTGACATTTCCAACCTCTTTATTTATCTTATGCATACTGACAACAACAAAAAAAGTCTTTGAGTTGTTTTTATCTGTGCGTTTTTTTGTCAACCTCCAGTCAGCATATTTTTATTCAGAGACAATGACAGTTTTATCTTTAATTTTATACCAACATGACATTTTACTTTTTAATATATTTCGAGTTAGGAAATATGTTTATTTCATGTCAAAGTCACAAAAGTGTAACTGCGTACTTTTTCTTTGATCAAAAGTGTTGCTGGGGATGCTTATTTCTACTTCTTCGCTGATTTCTTCGTCTTGAACATGCTCAAAACGCTTCATCTTGCTGCACAGAAACACTTTCTGAAAAAATTACCTAAAAATGAAAGCGTTGTTAGGTTGCTAAGCCATTCTTTTTCCAAAGTCATTCACCGATAACTTGACTAAATTTCAACAATTTTTCATTTTGACAGGACCTATCAAACATTTTATCGGATAAACTTTTGACAGGAGCTGTCAAGCAATTTATCTACTTGAAAACAATTTTTCATGTTAAAAGCCGTCTTTTTGATTGGTTCAAATTGACAGGTGGAAAATAATCAATATAATACGGTAATTATTATATTTATACGTATAAAAAGATCTAAACATTCTCCTCCCCCCTTTCGTCAGTGGCTGGCGCTAAGGTCACTATATAACGAGCTGTCGACGCCCATGTAACCATCTAGGTTCCAACTATTATTTTTTTTAAACTCTCAAAAATGTATATAAGATTAGATCGGAATTAACCTGGAAAAAAAAGGTGCAAGCTGGATTTTGGTATATTTATTCCTTAGCATCCGGGACACATCCCTACATATTCTTAGCCAAAATCCTCCTTGAGCTTCGGTAGACATTTGGCCCCAAATGTTCTAATAATCAGTTTTTTGTAATTGTCTCGAAAACTAATAACTTTTTCAAAAAAGTTAAAAGTGAAAAAATACGCAAAATCATTCGGTCTATACTACAAAATTAAAAAAAAACCTAATTTAACATTTTAAAAAATATATTTTAAAAAAATTATTTATTTTTACTTATTTTTTTCCCACTCTGTAGGTAACTTGTTTTAGAATGATAATACTTTATAATATTAAGCTTAATACCCACTTGTACCAAACACCATTTACTAAAATTTAGTTTTTGTTTTTTTCCCGGTTTTTTTAAAGTTACCACCATTGGGGTTTTGAAAATTTAATTTTTATACAATTGGAAACTGTACGACACAAAAATGCGTATTATTAAAAATATTAAACTTCTCGTTAGAAACAGTGTAAAAATACGCGCAAAAGTAATTTTTATAAAATTTTAGAAAAATCATGGGCCCCGAGCCCCTTCCCTTCAAGCCCAAGATTTTTTTACATGTTTTATCCTGGGTGCGCCACTGGAAAAAATAGGTTTTGACTGAACTTAAATGTGACAAAGGGGTTTAGACAAAATAAATGGAACATAAGGGCAATGATCTCTATCATAAGGGTGGTTTATTAAGGGTTAAAAATTATAAACAGAGGTACATAACGTTTTAACAATTTCAGTTCAGTTTTTTATGTCAATATTTTTGCTATTTTTTTTTTGAGGCTGTCAAAAACCAGGCTATGTACATGGATAAATTATTTTTTGTAGATATCCAAGAAACTAAAGCTTTTAACGAACGATTATTGGGTAAAACTTTATGTACTCATTTTAATAATTTTAAACCCTTAAAAAACCGCCCTTAGGTTACATTTATTTTGTTTATGCACTTTAGGGATGTAAAGGGTACTTTAAATCCCTATTTTTGGGGAAAAAAGTGTTACTTTAAATCCCTAGGGATTTAAAGTAAATTTCTGTGCTAGAGATGCTAAATTTAGAAATTTATTTTCAATAATTTTATTAAAAAATATAACATAATATGCCTGTAACAAAAGTGTAACAACTTAATTTCTATATTAACAGTTATGTTTACCCCACTGCAACTAGCCAAGTGAAAAAATGGTAAATTATCATTATTACAGCTGTTTTTATTAATTAAAGTGTTATGGAAAATTGTAGAAGCTGTTGTCGTTGTCGATGGCACCGACGATGTCGTTGGTGTTTCATTTTGTACAATTGGAATCGAAATCTCTGAAGACGTTTCAGTGGAAGTACCAGTAAAAAGTTGATCTGCCATACTTTTTTTCTGGTATAAGAAATTTTCCACATATCCCTCAGCGACGGTGCTACTCTTCTAGCCGCCATGTCTTTTAAGCTGATCTATGGTTATTCCAGAGTCGGCTAGTAGCGATGCTGACGACCTTCTAAAACAATGACCAGTGTACAATTTTGCATCTGGAAGCTTTAAATATTCGGCAATCTCGCTTGGTAGTTGCCCAGTCGTATTCTTGCCCATTGGCTGAGACGTGCATTTCCCATTTTTGTACCCAACGAAAAATCTTGTATGACCTTGTATTGATGAAGGTCTTAAGGCTTCTTCAACAACCGTACTACATCTGTGGAGTTTTCGTTTGACCGTTTTATAACAAAAGATCGGTCTTTTTCTGTCTTGATATCTCGTAAATTGACCAAAAAGAACGTTTCATAGTCTAGGACATCGGTTTTGTCAAGATGGCAGAGCTCCTTGCCTCGACAGGCTCCTGACACGCCCATGATTGGCACTACCTGGAACAAAAATATAAATAAAATAAATAATATAAATAAATAAATAATAAAATAGGTACACCTACAATCTTTTCCAACTAAATAACATGGATATATAGACAAAAAATCGGTTGAAAAGAAAAATAAAAAACGTGTAGGTATCTTACATTTTGCGCCAAAAATTCATGGTCGGGTGCTTCTTTCAGGAAATCTGTCACCATCGAGTGTCTTCGACTTTTTTGGTTTTTAGCCCTCATTTTGTCGTTTCAAAAAAGCTGTTAGTTTGCTGAATTTGCTAATGTCGACGCCCATGTCTGTTGCAATTGTGGCTTTTATCATCGAATATACGCTCCACAGTGACGATGCTTTAAGCGTTTTTGACTTTTCCAAAAAATATGCTAGCAGTACCTTTTCTTCAGTAAATTCTTCTACGTTCCGTTCTTTGCACCATTTAATATACTTGTTAAGGTATTTTAGCAGGCAATGATTGTTCATATATTTTAGAAGGCAGTGTTTTTATATTGTATTGACTAGAACTGTATAGTAAGTCGTAGAGTTTTTGATTAATAAAAAGTCGTCAATTATTCTAATATAAATTGTCCATAGTTTTTCCAACTTTCCATAAGTTATCCACGGATAAACCTCACCAATTCTAATAGGTTATGGGCCCAGTTCATGTAGCAACTTATGGAAAAGCTGATGCAAGGAAATAGAGCAAGTTTGGTTTGATAAAACAACTTGGAAAGTGGACCAACGACCATGGCAGGTAATTTGACTACCATTGAAAAATTACAAAGGATTGGAAATTTTCTATGAGAGCTCTTTAGAGCTAGATGATCTGTTCGGCGTTGTAAATGGGACAAAAAGGCTCTTTCAAAAATTATTTTGTCAGTTGATAAACTAAACTTTGTGCACATAAAAGAAGCCAAAACAAGTAAAGAAGCATGGGATAATTTGACGAAAGCTTTTGAAGATTCCGGACTTACAAGAAAAGTTGGACTTTTAAGACAGTTGTGCACAACACAGTTAGATAATTGTAGCAGTATAGAAGATTACTGTAATAGAATAATAACGACCGCTCACAAGTTAAACGACTTAGATTTTAAAGTGGCAGACGAATGGATAGGAACATTATTGTTGGCGGGACTCCCAGATGAATATAAACCTATGATTATGGGAATAGAAAGTAGTGGCATTAAAAATTACTGCTGATTCCATAAAGGTAAAGTTACTGCAAGACGTAAAACGGCCATTTCAAGCATGTGGACGGGACAAATCACAAAATAGGACATCCAAAAAAAATTGTAGCCAATTTGTTACGTAATATTTTAACACCAAAATTAGCAAATATATTCTTCATTAATTAGACAATATTTTGGAAAATATAAATGCAAGCAACATGTTTTTATAGTAGAGATAATATCAATAAATGACGGTTGTGGATGGGACAGGAAAAATCCGTATCATTTTAGTTAACATAAAAACAACAAAAATTTCTGAAATGGTTGTTTTAAGAAGAAAGGTAAAGTTTTTAGTTTATAACAAAATACTAGTAATCACACTAATTGATTGAGAAATAAATTTTCTATAAGAATTCGTGACGAAAAAATAATATTTATTGGTTGTGGACGCGACGGTTGTGGACGGAACAAAAAAACCTTAAGATTTATGGAATATTTTTTTATAATTTATTTTAGTATAAATAACAACATCAACTAAATTAAAGGGAACAATAACGACGAACTAATTTTAACAATAAATTAATGATTAATGTTTTGTTATAGATATCTTTCTTATATTGTTTTGATGGATGTGACTAATTTCCAACATTTTTTCGGACACAGGCCTAAAAAAGTGGCATGATTGGAGCCCTGCAATGGGCAGGACGCTTTCCCATCGAGAGGTTAACATGTTTTTGTTCTCCTGAATCTTTTGGCTTGAAACGTAGATAAGATTTATATTGGTTTTACCATTTAGTGCATTAAAAATATATTTTAATGCACTTTTGTATTTTATAAGAAAAATCCAAATCGCTTGAAATGGCCGAAAAGCAAAATGTGATCCAAAATCAAGCACAAGTGAGCAGGCCATGTTTACAAAAGGGTAAAAAAGAGAGGACCTAAATGTTAGGGTTGTGGCAAACTTGGGCATTATGAGTCTCAATGTAGAAGTAACAAATCCAAGAAAAATAAAACAACTAAGAAACAGACTGAAAGAAAAGGTTCAGCATTTTTGGGCATGATGACCTCAGGAAACTTTAATGAAGAGGAATGGTTCTTGGACTCTTGTGCGTCAGTACACATAACAAATCAAAAAGAAGTTCTGAAAGAAGATTTAATAGATATTAATGCAAGAATTAAAACTGCAAGTAATAGCAGTATAGAAATAATACAGAAAGGAACTGCGATATTAGATGTTTCGTTAAATAGCAAGACAAATCAAATACCAGCTAAAGAAGTAATGTATGCGCCGGAAGCAGCTGTTAATTTGTTATCAATAAGTAAAGTTGTTGAAAAAGGTAACAAAGTCATTTTTGACAAGAACGGAGCAAAAATTATTGATTCGTCAAATGACATAATAGCCAAAGGTTTTGAGACAAATGGCATTTATCAGCTAGCAACCGCAATAAAGAATGACAGAGTGTATGCATGTATGAATGAATCAGATGTATGGCACAGAAGGCTTGGACACATGAATAGAAGAGATATAAATTTGCTAAGACAAATATCAACAGGTATAGATAATGTTGTACCAACTCCGCAACAATGTGTACCATGTGTAGAAGGTAAGCAAAACAGAACGCCATTTAAGTCAAGTAGAATTAAGACAAAAAGATATTTTAGAGTTGATTCATAGCGACCTATGTGGGCCAATGGAAACACAGTCAGTTGGTGGAAGTAAATACTTTCTTACTCTAATAGATCATTTTTCAAGATACACAGCTGTATATTTTCTTGCAGAGAAAAGTGAAGTTGTAGATGTCATCAACGAATTTAAAAATATGGTAGAGAAACAAACCAATAAAAAGATGAAGAAACTTAGAACCGATAATGGTGTAGAACGACAGTACGGTATACTCCCGAACAAAATGGAGTTGCTGAGAGGGCAAACCGCACCTTAGTTGAAAAAGCAAGTTGTATGCTCTCAGACGTTGATTTAAGCAAAGAGTATTGGGCTGAAGCGGTTAATACCTCTGTGTATATAAAAAATAGAGCACCAACTAAGTCAGTAAAAGGAAAAACACCATATGAAGTTTGGTATGGCGAAAAACCTGACTTATCACACAATAAAGTGTTTGGCTGTAAAGCGATGGCACATGTATAGGTTGATGAATCCAGAAACAAAGAAAATATCCTATAGTAGAGATGTTATTTTCTTTGAAAATAATAGTCTTACACAAGAAGAAAAAGATAATTCTAAAAATAAAATAGAAGCATTAAACGTAATGATTCAAACAGATGAAAATGACGATAAAATTGATGATCTTTTAAAGCATGAGCAAGAAAGATATGTTTTCTCAGAAAATAGCTCAGAAAGTAATATAGATCATAACGAATTTTCAGAACAATGCTCAAAAAATGAAAAGAGAGAGCAGGAAGAAAATGTAGAAGATAAAAATGGTAGTACAGGGACTAGAAGTGGAAGAATAGTCACAAGACCAAAACATCTTAGTGAATATGAAATGTATGCAAGATATGGCATTTTTGAACCTAATGAAGATCCCCAGACATTTAGAGAAGCAGTACTAAAGGAAGGATGGCAAGAAGCTATTAATAAAGAGCTTGGCTCACATGAGAAATTACAGACATGGACCGTGACTAAGTTACCAGAGGAAAAACAAGCCATAGACACAAGATGGGTATTTCGTACTAAAGAAGATGGTACAAAGAAAGCACGTTTAGTAGCCAAAGGATTCCAACAACAGGAGGAGCATTCAATGACATCACAATATGTACCAGTAGCTAGAATGTCTACTATTAGAGCATTTCTAGTGCATGCTTTAAACCAAGAGTGGAACATACGGCAGTTAGATATACCAACAGCTTTTCTTAATGGAAAAGTAGAGTCAGAGGTTTATATAAAAGTACCAGATGGATTAAATGTTGCGAAGTCAAATGTGCTTAAGCTAAATAGAGCGCTATACGGCTTGAAAGAAAGTCCAAAATATTGGAATAATCGATTTAATGAAATAATGATGGAATTAAATTTCACACGTTCACAACATGATTTTTGTATGTATCACAAAGAAGGCATATGGCTTATTGTCTATGTTGATGATTTGATTTTGACAGGTCATAATGACAAGATTGAAGAAGTTGTCAACAAACTCAAAGAAAATCTGAATGCAAAAGATCTTGGAGAGATTAAGAAGTCTCTTGGTATGGAAATAAACAGAACGAGTCAGACCATAAAAATTACGCAAAAGAAATACATTGAGAAAGTATTAGATGAATTCAATATGCAAAACTCGAAGAGTGTGGACACACCAATCATCAAAGGTTTTCAAAATAATAAAAATTCTGAAGCAAAACCAGACGTACCTTTTAGAAAATTAATTGGTTCGTTAATGTATTTGAGTTGCACATCTAGACCTGACATACAGTTTGCAGTATCTTATTTATCCAGATTTTGAGATCAACCAAACAATTGTATGTGGAAAGCCGGTAAACGTATCCTGAGATATTTAAAAGGTTCAATAGAAACTGGCTTATTGTATAGAAAAGGAGATCTAAGTTTAGAGACATATTCGGATGCAGATTGGACAAGAGATAAAGTTACAAGAAAAAGTACTAGTGGTTCTGTGACCTTATTTTCTGGAAATGTCATCAGTTGGTTTTCTAAAAAGCAAACCTATGTGGCAATATCGACCTGTGAAGCTGAATATGTAGCCGCCGCGTTATCAGCTCAAGACCTAGTAAGTTTAAAAGGCATTATATCTGAATTGAGTGGTGATATACACGCAAAGCTTAAAATGGACAATCAAAGTGCAATCTCGATGGCGCAAACTTACGAAAACTCTAAACGTGGAAAGCACATTGATATAAAGCAGCATTTCATAAAAGACTTGTGTACAAAGAAAATTATAGAAATTAGTTATGTCAGTAGTGATAATAATTTAGCGGATCTTTTTACAAAGTCATTATCAAGTGAAAAGTTTCTAGGGTTTCGTGACAAGTTGCATATTTTATAAACTATATCGGGATGCATTTAGTGGAGTGAGATTTTAACAAATATTTACTATTTTATTGGGGTAAAATTGTAATATTTAAGGAGGAGTGTTAAGGTATTTTAGCAGGCAATGATTGTTCATATATTTTAGAAGGCAGTGTTTTTATATTGTATTGACTAGAACTGTATAGTAAGTCGTAGAGTTTTTGATTAGTAAAAAGTTGTCAATTATTCTAATATAAATTGTCCATAGTTTTTCCAACTTTCCATAAGTTATCCACGGATAAACCTCACCAATTCTAATAATACTCAGACAACTGTTTTATATATTGTTCTCCAGATTTTCTTGGTAATAATTGGCCTACAGCCTCTTGAGCTGCCTTTTCGATTAGTTCCATTGCGATCAACTTTTTCAGTCGAGTTTGACAGAGTTTGACAAATTTATCGAGTGGCTTTTGTTTTACTTAGTTACTTGTCATGACACACCAAGATTTTCAGTTGATAGTGACAATCATGATCTGGATCATCATGGTATACAATAATGAGTTCGTTGATATGGTAACAATCAGCCCCATTGATGACGTTTTAGAAATAGAGTATACAAAGTGGCATTTAATTTTTTTTTCGTTATTTTTTCTTTAACGTTTGTTTTACCTATCCTAAAGTGCATAAAATAGTATATACACCTCAGGACTAAAGTGTTTTTAAATCCCTCGACAAATTATGGCCCTCCCGTTGGTCGGGCTATAAACTTTTTGTCTCGGGATTTAAAATACCACTTTAGTCCCTAGGTGTATAATGTACTATTATGCACTTTAGGGATATAAAGGGTACTTTAAATCCCTATTTTTGGGGAAAAAAGTGTTAGTTTAAATCTCTAAAGATTCAAAATGTACTTTAAATCCCTAGGGATTTAAAGTAAATTTCTGTGCAATAAATGCTAAATTTAGAAAAAAAATTTTCAATCATTTTATTAAAAAATATAATATAATATGCCTGTAACAAAAGTGTAACAACTTAATTTCTATTAATATTAACTAAACTTTTTGTCTCGGGATTTAAAATACCACTTTAGTCCCTAGGTGTATAATGTACTATTATACCCTTTTGTCCCATTAAAGTTTGTAGTGAAACACTATTTTTGCTATTAATAGCAGTTTGGCTGGAATTTCAAATATAATAAAAGTGTGCACATTTGTGCATATTTTAAAGCTGTTTCTACCGAGAAGGTGAACTTCTTTTATGTATGCTTTTTCTTTCTCATACTTAATTATAATAATAATTTAATTGTATAAAAATATTTTTTTCCATGTGTCATTGGCGGTCCGGATATTATTGACCACTTTAAATTGTTTAACTTTAAGGAAACAAAAACTAAATTTAAGTACATGGTGTTTTGTACACGTGGGGATTAAGCTTAATGTTATAAAGTAATAAAATTTGAAACCATGTAGTTAACATGGTTCATTAAATTTAAAAAAATTATTAATTAAAATTAAATTAAAAAAAGAACATTTTTTTTTAAATGTTAGGTTAGTTTTTTTCCTAATTTTACATTATAGACCGAATGAGTTTGTGTTATTTTTTCTCTTCACCTTTTTTAAAAAAGTTATTAGTTTTCGAGAAAATCGCAAAATACTGATTTTTAGGACCTTTGGGGCCTTATTTCTAGCGAAGCTCAATCAGATGCTAATAAATTATACAAAAATCCAGCTTGCACCTATTTTTTTTCAAGTTTTAGGTTTTTTTTTTCACCTTATAGCACTGGGCTATAAAACAACTAAGTTCGATAGGCCAAGTAAACTTTGCTTCTGCTTATTAAAGGACACTTAAAAAAAAACGCATTCCTCGGCAGCTGCCCAAGTTACCTCTATGTATAAATCAAGTCCTGTTTTAACAAAAAATACCTTACGACCTCATAAGTATTTAATTAAATGTTTTGTTTGTTGAAAGTAAAAACAAATCTGAGTGAAATAATGGTAAATTTTATTACAACCGCCTGTTCTTGAAAGAAAGAATGGTAGAGCTTCCAAATTATAGGGCATGGGATCAGTGGATCACGCTTTAAACAAACGTGTGTAAAATGACTTTTTAAGGGTGCATTTTTGCCTGCTTTTATTTAGGAAAATCCTTTAACTTGTTTAAGGGAAAATTATACAAAAATCCAGCTTACGTATAACCAACCGAACTGTAAATTCACCTAATATGGAACACTTTTTTGTTTCAAAATAGGATTGTGCAAAAACTATCATAACAAAAACATATAGCAGCAGGCCCGAGACAGTTTTGGGGGGGGGGGCGAGACCTCATGAGGCTGTATTTATTGCAAAATTTTGGTACAATGTTTTAGTGAAAAAATATACTAATGTAATGATTACAAAAAGATTTGTAAGGAAGAAAAATAATGTTAATAAATTCTTCTCTTCTACTTTTTATTACAGTATTTTCGTCTGATTTTCGGGTTAACTGTTGTTCCCAGCCTGGTGGGTATCGCGGTAAGGGTAGGATAGGACTGACTTGTGTAAAAAAACCCTTACATTTAAATCAAACTGCACTGTATGAAGTTACAAGACGATTTTCCTTTCTGCCTTTATATTTTACCCTAAGTTTATTATAAATTTTAATCTGTTGGTTGTACCCAGGGGTGTATGCCGGCCGGAGCCTTATGGGCCACTTCCTTATGGGCAGGTGCCTTATCGGCCTGTGCCTTATGAGCTGTAAATTATTGGACCCGGCGCGGATTTTTTCCCGGGCTGGATGGCGAACCGTAAACCAGCCCAAGGAAAAAATACGCGACTGTCTCAATAATGCGACAAGGACACCCAAATTCCAAAAAATCGAGTAGCATCATCTCGAATTCATCATCTTCCAAATATTCTTTTAAAAATTCTTTCTTACTTTCCTATTTTTAAATAAATTTTTAAAGGCGATTTGACACAGAAAATTGATGGGTTTTGTCAAAACTATTTTGGGATGTACTGGGTGTTTTTGTTGTTTTTTCATAGATTAAACATTTTGTTGGTTGAAATAGCGGCGTTGCCTGATTGGGTCACAAGGTGGCCGCATCTTAACTAAGGAGAGGAAATTTTTGCTCGGTGCAACAAATTTAAAAATAAGGCATGCTTAAAATTAAAGCAATTCCTAGTTAAGCAAGGGAATTTTAAAAGTCGGTGCGATGGGCCGTTAGTTTCTAGAGTTGAGGCCATCTTAATGCATAATTGATTATCCTCATAGATTGTTATTGAATAAACAGTCACATTAAGAATCTCTAAAATCATTTGTGCTAAAAATAAATTTTCTGTAACACAACTTGTCAAAGCAATGTATTCACTCCCAGCACTTGATAATGTCACGATATCTTGTTTTTGAGATTTCCAATAAACTACATCATTGTTAAATTTTATCAAAAATCCTGTTACACTTTTTCTATCTATTCGGTCATTTGCGTAATCAGAATCTACAAAAGATATTAAATTTTGACAAGACTTTTCATTTTTAGTAAACTTAATTCCAAAATTTTCAGTTTGTTTCAAATATCTTAAAACATTTTTCAAATAAATCCAATGTGAAAAAAACTAAAACTTAAGTCTGGTCTACTTCCTAACATGATATACATTAGGCATTGTAAGGAAAATCATCATTTTTGTTTTTATTTTCATTATTCAAAATTTCCTGAATTTTAGGTTGTAGCGGCACATCAGTATCTTTGCATTCATTCATATTAAATTTACTTAAAACCTTTTTGATTAAACTTGTTTGACTTATAAAGAGCTCATTGTCATTTCTTTTCTCAATTTCGAGTCCTAAAAATGTCAACTTTTTGTTGGTGTATTCTTTAATCTCAAATTTTTGACTTAAGCACTTTTTGATCAAATTCAGATCCTGTAGGCTTTTAGAAAACAAAATAACATCGTCAGCATACATCAACAAATAAGTTCCATTTTTAAAATTTAAACATGGATCTTTTATGGAGCGTTGGAAACCTGGTGAAATTAAAGATTCATGAAAAACAGAGTTCCAACACTTAGGAGCTTGTTTTAGCCCATACAAGGATTTAATTAATTTACAAACAAGATTTGGGTTGATACCTTCTAATCTTTCAGGCTGATACATGTACACTGGTTCATCCAATATTCCATACTGGCTTAACATCTAACTGCATTACATGATAATCATCTTGCACATACAAAGATGACAAAACACGAATGGTCACCATTCTGGCGACAGGCGCATACACATCTTTACTGAAAACACTTTGACGAAATCCACGTGCAACAAGCCTTGCCTTTTTCACGATTTCACCATTCACTTCTTTTTCTTTAAACACCCATTTCGAGTCTATCATTTCCACATTTTCAGGTTTTTCAATCAATTTCCATGTTCCATTTTCCATTAATAAGTCTAATTCTTCTTTGATTGCTTTTTGCCATCCTTGATCATCTTTAGCTTCTTGGTATGACTGTGGTACTTCTGAGGGTAAATTTCCAGCTGACAGAGCTGTTATCATATTTACCTCATCATCTTCTATCCCTGTTTCATAGTCATGCAAGTATGAAGTTTTTCTTACTATTCTTTGACTTTTTCTACTTTTATTTTCTACATTTTCCTTATTTTAGGTATTTCCTGTGTCTTTCTTGGTGTACATTGAGCTCTATTCTTTTCTTCCTCATTTTCTGAGTCACTATTTTCCTCAATTTCCACTTTATTTTCTCTGTCTTCTACAATCTCATCTCATTAAAGATTATGTTCCTTGCATGCACCACTTTTCTCTCTGTTGGATCCCACAGTCTGTACACGTTGTCTGCATAACCAATCATTATCATTTTCTTACTTCTTTTGTCTAGTTTTGAATGTCTGTCCTCTTTTGGTATTAGGTTGTAGGCAACACAACCAAACAACTTAATTTTGTCCATATTTGGTTTATATCCATACCAAATCTCAGCGGGTAGTTTCTTATCAGGTAATGTAGAAGTCTCAGTTCTGTTTAGCAAATATACTGCTACTCCCAGTGCATCTCCCCAAAATTCCTTATCAAGTTTTGAGTCATACAAAATGCATCTGGCCTTTTCAACGATTTAACCTCTCTGCTGTGCCATTCTGTTCGGGATTTCTAGGTACAGTATATTGCATTCCAATTCCATTAACTCTACAAAAATTTTTAAATTCTTGAAATACGTATTCGCCTCCATTGTCACAGCGAATTTTCTCTATTTTTTTGTCAAATTTCACTTCTACATATTTCATGTATTCTATGAACTTTTCTAAGACCTTTGATTTGTTTGCTATTAAATAATACATTGAAAAATGTGAGTAATGATCAATAAAACTGACATAGTATCCCTTACCATCATATGTTGGAGGGTTGATGGGTCCACAAACATCTGTTGAGATCACTTCTAGCACTCTCTTAGCTTTCCTGTCTTCGTCTAACAGTTTAAATGGCAACCTTGCTTCATATGGATTCCTTCTAAACAAGTCTCACATAATTCTGGTGGAGGGTACCTACTTGAGTGTCCCATCTTTCTATGCAATAACATCTAATTTTCTTTGCTTGTCAAGTTAACTGATTCTTGTGATGGTATATTAAAAAAGACATAGTACAGATTTCCTACTCTTTTTCCTTTTAAAACCACATTTCCTTTTTCTCTAATAAAAACTTCTTTAATTTTAAAGCATACTTCGAGTCCTGCTTCCTCTAGTTTCCTGACTGACAAAAGGTTATGTGACAGTTCTTTACACACCCATATGCTTTTAATGTTTACTGGCATACCTCTCTCTGTCTTAACGTTCATGTCTCCTTCAGTTGTTACTTTTAGATTTTGCCCTTTCTTTGCAACACTAAGTTCCTGATTGTAGTTTTTCTTGATTTGTTGATCAAATATTTCTGGTACTGCTCTTTTATCAAATGGTGGGTTGCTCCTGAGTCTACTACAAACTTTATTTCATCTAATTCATACCTTTCAAGAACCTCTTGATTTCCAGTTAAAAATCTTATTCCTTGTTTTTCTGAACACTCATCTTTTTGTTCCTTGTCTTGCGTCACATTTGCACGACCACCATGGTTTGCATATCCACCTCTAAAGTATCCTCTTTTGTTCTTGTTTTTGGGACAATATCTTCTAAAGTGACCAGGTTCCCCCTTAGGAATGACACCTGTATGAGAAGTTTCCATTTGAGTTTCCACTTGAGTATCCAGTACTGTTTCCTGGATTTTGATTTGTTTGCTGCTTTTAGGTCGCAAACTGTTTGGCCAAATTCTGTGAAGAAAATATTGAGTGAGTTTTCCTTAGTAAACTTTATGCTTTTGAGTTTTCTTTATAACTGAACCTGAACATTTACCCTTCTTAATGTAGGTTGATTCAAGTGATTGCATTATTTCCTTTGCAGTTACCTTAGACTTGATAGCACTTTACTATGACATTTTTAGCTTTTGCGTTATTCTTTTTAAAAATGGCAAGCTCTGCCTCTGTTGCCGGTGGGTCCTGTGTCAGGACTTCAAGTACCCCTGCCTGTTCCATGAGTAACTTAACCCGATACGACCAATTTGAAAAATTGTTTCCATCAAATGGTTTGATGTTTCCAAACAATGTATTTATGCTTGATGCCTTAATTCTTTTTCGACGACTTTACTTTCCACGTTACTATTTCCGTGCACCGTTTACTTTCCACGTTACTATTTCCGTGTACCGTTTACTTTCCACGTTACTTCTGACCACGTAACTTACACCACGTACTTAATTCCGCTGATAGTTTTCAGCACCTGCTTAATTTTTGTTGTTCCGCGTTCCGAGATTGTGACGCCAACGTAACCTCTAATGCAAATTCACTTTTCGGCTTTGATTTCCACTGTTTCTCGAAGTCTTTCCACGTTTTCTGGGAACTCATAACCTATAGCAGAGTACGATTAAATAACTAAGCAGTTCGGGAGTAATTAATTATTTAATATTTTATTAATGTAAAATAGCGTTACAAAAACAATACGACGTTTACGCGGTCTGTCAGAAGAGCTGTTCGAAAACGACTACTGCCTCTAGTGGCAATATCCTAAACACAACCATATACATATGAGTTAAACAATAATGCCTATTTCTACTCATATAAGTATTACATAGTCATGATAAACACAGAAGTCTCATTATCTCTAACATAACATTTTATGTAAAAAAAGCCAGGTACGCGAAAGTGGTATTTCGTAAAAAGAATTGAGATAAAAGTATAGCCAAGTTCTCCAATACAAATTTCAAAATGAAAGGTTCCTACTAGTTTGGAAATGTTTTTTTAAACTTTACTATTCCAGCCAACCGCAATAGTAAGGCAAAAGTTAAAATAAAAGCAAAACTAACCAAAAGCTTTCAAATAAATAAAGGTCCTAAACAAGGTTGCTGTATCTCGCCTACGCTCTTCAAGATATACTTGGAACAAGTCCTTAAAGTATGGAAGAGAAAATGCCAAAACATGTGGTTGGGCAGAATTTCCGAAGTTGTGGTGATTTTGATATAAATTGGTACGATTATTAAACTTACGAAGAAATTTACAAAAATCATATTTTTTTTTGCAGCGACGTAATATATGCGGCGTCGCGACGCTTTCAAATGTGACGTGACATTGATCCAGATTTTCTGAAATAACTTAATAACTACATTAGATAGGACAGTTCTAATTTCACTTTTAGGCAGACAATGAGTGTGCCTTTCTAACAAAGTATTACACTTTAGAAGCGTGATTAAGTTCCATTAAATAAAAATTGTTAAATTTAGTTTTTATCAAAATTTACATTTTTGTCTTTTTTCTTAATTTTGTTTTATCTGAAGCGGTTTAGTGGTTTTAGGGGTGATTTTGGGTTTGGGTGCAAACTAGGGTTCCTTTTGAGTCTGCCTATAAGAATATATTATAACTTAGATTTTTCACTTGCAGGAAATGACGCAAAAAATTTTTGAATTTGGTCAAGTCAGTTTTTTTATAAAATCCATGGATTTCGCCCATAACAAAAACATTTTTTTACTACACTTTATTTTAAACTATTTTTTTCTTAAGTTTTTATTATTAAGTTTTAGAATTTAAAGAAAATTTGAAAAAATATATTGCAATTCAAAAAAAATAGTCAGGGAGTTTGGGAATTTAGTCCAAACACAAGAAATGATACTTTAAAAATCCTTGGTCGGGTGATTTTGTTCCTCCAAAAGAATTTACTTTCCCAAGGAACAAGCTTTCAAAATTTGTGTAAATCTCCAAAAACCATATTGAAGTTTTCATGCCATTTGCCCCCAAAAATAGCTATTTTTAGAAAATATATGAAATCCCATAAAAACAAGTCATTACTATTATTAACTTGGTGTAGATCTATGACTTGAACCTAACTATAGAAATTTGTGTATTTCCATTATATAAAGCATTAATTTTTTTTTAATTAGTGGGGATGCTTCCCACATACTATCATCCAGTTTATTAAAATATCGGGTGAAGCAAAAAAATTTTTTTTTCGTTTTTCTTGAACTATGCTACCGATTTTATTGAAAAAAGCTGATGTTTGCAAGAAATAAATCAGGATTTTAAGAAAAAAAAATTATCCGCAATCTTGAAATTACAAGATGGCGCACAAAATCATGCTAAGCCCTTTAAATTTGCTTGTTTTTTTATGTTCCAGATGTTTTTTAGTTTTTTTTTAATTTATAAAAAAATCCTATTTCTGCCACGCACGGACGAGGTACGTATTACTAAAATCAGTTGGATTGTTCGAGTAATTTTCACCCCCTATCGATGTTAACCATGATGCTTTTTTGTTCAATAAATGCAGTTCATTAATAAGGAATTCATAAGCAAAGAAATGCAAGCAGAATTAAAAAAGCAAACAAGAAATTCATCTTAAATTTTTAGGCTCATAGATTGTTTGCTAATTTCCGAGGAAAGTGTATTTTTACCATATAATAATATTTTTTCTTACTTCCTGTTAAACTTTAATAAATTATTATAATTCAAAAAACTATTTTGTCTGGGGGTAAGGCCATCAACGACGTAGTCACCAAAGGTGTTGTTATTTGAGGGCAGCCAAATGCGTACAATAAAACGAAAAATTTATTAAAAAATTAATAACACCGCTTGCAAAGTGCAATTCACCCTATTAAAATCGATGATATAGTTAAAAAGTTATAATTAATAATAGTGATTGGTTTTTTGGGGCATATACCCAGCAAGCACAACAAGATTGCAGTAATATCACTGTATTGTAACTGCGAGATATAAAATGTACTCAGCGATGTAGTTTGTAAATTACTGGGCACTTACATGTAAAGCCAAATGTCCGCAACATAGCGGTAGGGTGAAATATCTGTACAACATATCATTGAGACATTATAGGTTTGTCATTAAATAACATTAGGGAGAAGTTACGTTAATTGTCTACTGCGATGTACTTTTTGCGGTATGCAAGACTTACACGTAACGCCAAATGTCCGCAACATAACATATAACATCCCAGCTACATAACATTGTTAAACAAATTATTTTTTACCACTTAACATTATGAAGAAGTTTATGTGATATAAAATTGCTAGTTGCAATACTTTATCGCCAAATAACATTACATGGAAGTTGATATGATATATTCTTGCAACCCTTATTAATTTTATCACTAAATAACATTATAGAGACGTTGACGCGATTTAAAGTTTATTTCTGCATTTATTTTATCCATAAATAACATAACAAAGAAGTTGATATGATAAAACAGTGCAATATTACTAAATAACGTCGCAAGGAAGTTAACATGGTACTTTCTCTAGATGTTTTTACATATGTTACATCAACGTTAAGAGGCAAAGTGGCATCAACGTTAACAGGCAACGTGACATCAACGTTAAAAAGCATCATGACATACATGTTGCCTTCGAAGGAATTTCTGAAGTTCTCACTGCGAATCAACCGCGAAGAATCATGTTTGCCAATGCTTTTTATTAAAATAAATATTTATTTTATTAATATATAAAATAAATATTTATATTTATAAATACATAAATATTTATTTTATTTACTTATAAAATATTTATTTCATTCAAAAGCATTAACAAACATGATTCTCCGCGGCTGATTCGCAGCGAAAACTTTTCGCCTCCAAGTCGGTTGGTCCCAGAACAGTCCTTCGCGACAAATCAGCCGTGACGAATCGTCCCAGTCAGTGTTTTTAAAATAAATACACCACAAGTAAACTTTTAATAAATTGTATTTATTAATAATATATATATTAACTAGAACAGAAACAAATCTACATTTTTTAACTAGTTTTATTTGTTATTAACATTCCAGAAGTAATATACTTATATGGCCTCTTACTCTCACCCAAAAAGTTTATTTAGTTTCAAAAAAATTCTTAAATATTTAACTGTTTGTTTGTCTTCATTATGCATTTAAAATATATACATGCTTAAAAACAAAGTTTTGAAAAATATAGGTTTTTAATTTTTCTCAAAAATATGGAGTGTGAGTCCTATGTAACCTGTCGTGTAACATAGTGCCACATTATCTTTGGAACGTTAAAAATCTAAATTTAATAAATTAATACTTAACATTAATGATTTTTACTTTTTTGCCCTAGTTTTGCAAAATCTAGCAACGTTACTAGGTTTAAAAAAATTATTGCATTTTTTGAAACGGTTACGGTTTTTAGCTAAATGGCAAAGTATTTTGAAAAGTTACCAAAAACCTACTAGGTTTTGCAAAAGTAGGGCAGTTTTGTACTTTTTATAGTTTTAATAATAAAATAGAATTAATCAGTCTTTGGTCAAATTATAATAAAGGTTGTGCACCGGCGTCTAAGATACATTTAAAGTGTCTCAAAATTAGACTTCAATATTTTAACCATGTATTCTATATATAGTATTGTATGTCCAAAAATAAAGATAATAGAAAATAAATTTTATATAAGCTATGTTCCAAAATTGCTTCGTTTCCGAGATACAGAGTGTTAAATTTAAAAAATAACAATCGATTTTTTTAAATCCTATGCACAGTTTTCAATGTATTGTGTTCAAAATTGATACCTGCATGGGGATTCTTTAAGATGCGAAATCCGAATGTTGTCACATTTTTACTACAGGCGTTAGAGGGCGCTTCACACTGCACTTTTGATGGTTTAAAATAACTGTAACTTTTTTCTCACTGTACTTTCTTACGTTTTTTGTTAAGAAAGTAATTTCGTAAACAATATACAGCTAAGAAGGTGCACTTCTTAAAATCCGCTAAAATTAGTCGATTTCGAGATATTTAGGTTTTTAGTGTTCGATCCTGCACTGGAATATTTCTATAAATATTTCTAATAAATTTGTCAAAAATTACTTTTTGTGACATTTAAGAATTTTTTAATTTTTTTATTCAAAATAATTTGATTATTCCGATGTGGCAACGAATATCGAAAAATTTTTAAAACGGCTTACTTTAGCGAATTTTAACGAGAGTACTTTTTTGATGTGAAATGCTTAAAAAATTATGTTTTTAACAAAAAAATAAAAATTACACTGAAAAAAAAGTTATGGTCCGTTTAAGTAATCGTAATAGTAAGGCGCCCTCTAACGGCCATACTAAATAGGTTTCCATATTCGAGTTTTGCATCCCAAAAAACCCTTGGGTAATAAATTTGAAAATAATATGTTTAAAAAATCTTCCAAATATTTTAAAAAATCGATTTTTATTTCTCAGAAACAGAGCAATTTTGGACCATAGCTTATATAAACTTTTTTCTTTATTTTGGTTGTAAAATACGTGGTTAAAATAATTTCGGGACACCCTGTATACAAGGTGTTCCAAGTTAAGTGTCCACCATTGCTAAATTTATTATTAAAGATAAAAAAAAGTTTAAACTGATCTTTAAGATGGCCAAATTAAAATAAAAATTCGAGCATCGCGTTTTCGAGTTTTTTCAAAAAACATATTTATTTATTTTTTAAATAGAGCAACCTGTATTTTATTTTTTTTCTGTAAGGGCTTTCAATTCGAAACAAAAATAGTGTTTGAATGTTTTTCATAAAGTTAAAAATAACAAAGATATTCCAAATTCAAAATTACACTTAGACTGTTTTCTACCAAATAAAATTTCAGAACTTTCATAATTTTTAATTTGAAATATCTTCATTATTTTTGGCTTTGGGAAAAAAATTCAAAAACTATTTTTGTATAGAAGACCAATAAAAAAAATAAAATACAGGGTGTTAATTTGTTTTAAAAAATGATGTATTTTTGAAAAAACTCGAAAATGTGATGTTTGATTGTTTTTTTGATTTGACCATCGTAATATAATATCATTATTACCAATCTACCACACGAGCCAACCATTGAGAGCTGCTTCCAGTCTGTTGTCGTTGATTTCATTGTGGAGTAGCTGCCTTAAGTTAATGAATGAATATGCAAAACTCTGATACACCTGGATACGCCACTGGGTCATGGACTTTCTTGTCCTTAGTAGATTCTTAGTCTGAAAAAAAAAACTTACATAGGTATAGAGTTTAACAGTACATGAAAATCAATAGCCCATGATCTTAAATCGCTTACAAACAAATCTTTATTAACTGATTTGGTGGGATTTGTCCTTTACTCCACACTTAAAACCTTTAAATTTTGATCAATAAAAGATCTCTTTTTCTCAAGAAATTTGTTTATTCATTCAAAATTCAATTTTAACCCGACCGGTTTCGAACCTAAGTTCATTTTCAAGGGTTTTCATCAACAAATTTTGCAGGTCCCATATAACTAGATATTAAAAAACTGCAAATTTGTTGATGAAAACCCTTGAAAATGAACTTAGGTTCGAAACCGGTCGGGTTAAAATTGAATTTTGAATGAATAAACAAATTTCTTGAGAAAAAGAGATCTTTTATTGATCAAAATTTAAAGGTTTTAAGTGTGGAGTAAAGGACAAATCCCACCAAATCAGTTGAAAAAATGCTCCACGAGGGGAACTTCAAACAAAAAAAAAAAAAAAAAATCTTTATTAATAAAACTTTGATCATTACATTGAAGACAACAACAATTATTGTTTACCCCCTCTCGCCCACTATCAGACACATTTTGCTCTTTGTTAGTCACCCCTTGCTTATCACCGGCCACCCCTTGCCTATCCTTAACCACAACCCCTTCCCCTTGCCTATCCTTAACCACAACCCCTTGGAAAATCTCAGAGACCCCCCTAATTCCATGTGCACATGATCATCAAAACCATCTAAATTAAGCCCCAAACTTGCATTAGGAACTTTTTTCTCTGCTTGCTTAGAGCTTACTTCAGAAGTTTTTGATTTTGTGAACACCCTTTCTTCGGCGATGCCTGGATAAAACGTTTTTAAATGCCTTATACATTATGAAACAACACTTACCGAATAAGAAAAGTCGATTAAAAAAATCACTAACGGCAGCTTCGAAAAAAGCTGCCAAAAACACGAAGGAGTCGAAGAAAGGCATTTTTTTTCAGACGCGAAGGTTAAAAAAAGTGGGGTTAATACAATTTTCTTCTTCTCTGTCATGAAACAAATATATTTACATGCGACATCTCAAGTTGATCATTTGGAGACTTTTTTTACGACAAAACTAAAGTCTCAATGATATGTTGTCAAGATGTCTCTGCATACCACTACGTTGCGGATATATGGCTTTACATGTAAGTCTTACATAATGCAAAAAGTACATCGCAATAGATAATCAACATATCTTCTCCCTAATGTTATTTAATGACAAAACTAAAGTCTCAATGATATGTTGTAAAGATGTTTCTGCCTACCGCTATGTTGCGGACATTTGGCTTTACATGTAAGTGCCTCGTAATTTACAAAGCACATCTTTGAGTTATAAAACTTTGATATTACCGCGATTTTTTACAAAAACATCGAACTGCTATTTTTGTAGTACTTTTTAATCTCACGATAGGCTGTTTCTGTCATATTGACCCAATGATAATTAGTTATGTCAAAAAGTTGATATAAAAAGAACATCGCAGAACCGCCTATTAACGTTTGTGCTTGCTGGGTATATATATTCTATGATCAGGAGAGGCATCAAAATAGGCGGCCAATACTCCAGCTCCGCACCTGAACCTAATAATTATAAAAACATGTAATTTAACATTCTCTAGTTCGAAAAAACAAAAATTTATAATTACCGAAATAGAAAAGAAATACTTATTAACTTAGATATTTATGAAATAATAAACTCCGCTAGTGATATTTTTGAAATACCGGTAATTTTATAAAGAAATGCAATTTACCAAGAAACCTAAATAAGTTTTGTTGCGAAATTTTATTAAAAGATTCTGATTTTCTTCTCTACGAACGCACCAAAAAGATGACACAATATGTTGGGGCTTCTGCTCAGGGGCGCTCAATCATAGGGGCGCCAAATCAGAGCTCTAAAGGTGCTAAATTGTACATCTAGAGTAGCCGGATTAGATGTATTTAGAAGTATCAGTATAGGCGCGCCAATTTACTGTTTCGCCCAGGGCGCCTAAATATCTAAAGATAAAAGATTCTGATTTTCTTCTCTACGAACGCACCAAAAAGATAATGACACAATATGTTGGGGCTTCTGCTCAGGGGCGCCCAATCATAGGGGCGCCAAATCAGAGCTCTAGAGGTGCTAAATTGTACATCTAGAGTAGCCGGATTAGATGTATTTAGAAGTATCAGTATAGGCGCGCCAATTTACTGTTTCGCCCAGGGCGCCTAAATATCTAGGGTGGGTCCTGTTATGCGCTTCAGTTATTTAAATGTATTGTAGGTTCACTAGCATAAGGTTCTATATAAATTCAAAGCATTTTGAGACATAAACTATATTAATATTTGACAGCAATAATTTGTTTTACAAAGTTTTTGTAGTCGGCACCCCTACTAAATATAAAAATTTTGGTTCTGTTTTCGAGAAATAAGGTTCTCTTTAAATTTGGTATGGCTGTATGATTTTAAACATTATAAAATTGTCATTTGTAAAACGATATTTAAGATAAGTGTTGTATTTTTGGGAATTTCGACAATTGTTTAAAAAGTGCTATTTTTAAGTATGTTTGGCATAAAAACTCCGGCACGATTTTTGTAAAATTATACAGCTTTTGAAAGCTTATTTCTTAATATAGCTAATTCCTTTGGAGGATCAAAATCACCCAGAAAATATAGAAATCCGAGGCATACAAATAAAGAGATGTAAAATTGAGCCCTAAATCCAATGTTTTTTTTGCATAGCATTACTTAAGTTGATTGAGTGAATTTTTTTATTAGACACCCGGTCTATTTTACATTTACCGCAATATTTTTTTAAATAATTTTGTTAAGTTTTATTAATATTGAAACAAGAATAAAAAAATTAGTAGTAGTACTTAAAAAAAATTATTTAATCTTAAGAGCAATTTATTTAATTTTTTTACAAAACTCGATATTGCTAATTTTGGTATTTTTTTGCGCGGTTCCGTGTAAAGATAATATATAAATTTAAGCACATTGTGATAGGCTAACTCAAAAAATACAATAATTATTATACGAGATCAAAATCACCACTAAACTGTGTTCGAGGAAAGCAAATAATCCCAAAATTTTAAAAATTACAAATTTAAATTTTGGTAAAAATTTTAATCCTAAAATTTTTATTAAAAAAACTCAAAATATTTGTTGAGATTGTTATAGAGCGGTAGATAGATACATCTACTGGCTGCATAAAACTGAAAACAAAGATGTCCTACAAATTACCATTTTTGAGATATTTGACAAAAAGTAGGTTACTATCAATCTTCACTTTTAGGGCGTCGCGACGCTACCTATAATGCGACGCCGAGTAAATCACTGTTTTTTCCTAACTTGGTAGAGAGTCCTTAAACAGCATGCCATATATCAAAATCACCCATAAATTGAATATTTCCAAATTGACTACCCGACCAATGGGAATTCCGTTGGACGAAACCACCTTGTATACTTTATGTTTCACCGATGATCAGATCAGTAGTGGCTCAGGATTATGACGGCCTCGAATATATAACACGAAAACTAATAGAAGAGTACAACAAGTGGGGACTAGAGGTTAATCTCAATAAGATAGAGTATATGTGTATCGGTGGAATGAAACAGGATGTAATCTTAAATACCGGGCACCGAATTCAGTCCTGTGATGAGTATAAATACTTAGGTCTAAAAATTACAGCTGACGAAACACTAGACAAAACTATAAAAGTTCGAAACGTACAAGGCAGAAAAGCAATAACTTTATTAAATGGAATAATTTGGGACCAAAGTATATCAAAACATAACAAAAAGCTTATTTATAACACCATTGGAAAAAGTATTATTACATACTAATACTAATACTAATAATATATTACATACTAATACGGCTCAGAAGTATGGCCAATCAAGGATAGAACAGAAAAAATGCTTTCAGCTACGGAGGAGAGCAGCAGGGAAATCAAAAAGAGAAAGAGTTACAAATCAAAGAATAAGAGAAATTATGACAGTGGGTGAACGTACTTTAGTGGATGATATAAAAACAAAACAACTGGTGTGATACGGACATGTACAAAGAATGAATGATGAAAGACTACCTAAACAAATACTACAATGGAAACCAACTGGCCGAAGAAAACGAGGACGGCCAAGGAGAAGCTGGAGAGCAGGAATACACAATAAAATAAGAATAAGAGGCCTAGATGATGAATTATGGGCAAACAGAAACAAGTGGAGATTGGGTATCGGAAGACCGCAACGAACCGACCGAACGTTGTGAAACCGATAAATATATATATAAGTATGTATATATAAATATGTACATATAAATATATATATATATATATATATATATATATATATTCAATCCAAACTTCTTTATGTTTAATTTAGCATTGTGCTGTAAAAAGAGTCATTTACAGCCGTAATAGCCAAGTTTAGAAAAACATTTCCAAACTTGTAAGAACCTTTAATTTTGAAATTTGTATTGGAGAACTTGGCTTTACTTTTATCTCAATTCTTTTTACGGAATACCACTTTCGCCTACTTGGCTTTTTTTACATAAAATATTTTTGTTATGATTTCACTCCTTTTTTAAAGGATTTGGATAATATTTAAGTTTTAAAGTAGTAAAATATAATAATAATAATAATTTTGAGGTTTTTTATATTTTTATCATGGTTCCTGTCAGCCTTCTAAAGCTCAGCTCTCTAGTGTTCCTGGAAGTAGGCAATGTTAATTTTACATAAATTTACATTTATAGGGGAGAAAAGTAAAATAAAATGTTGATGTTTTTAATTTTTTTCCTATAGTTTTATCATAGTTCCTATCAGTCTGCCAAAGCTTGGCTCTCTAGCGTTTCTGGAAGTGGATAATGTTACTTTTACATAACTTTACATTTAAAGAGGAGGGAAGTTAATTAAAATTTAGCGTTTTTTTATTTTTTTTATAGTTTCATCATAGTTCTATCGGTCTTCCAAAGCTCAGCTTTCTAGCGTTTCTGGAACTGGGCAATGTTACTTTTACATAACTTTACATTTATAGGGGAGGGAAGCAAATTAAAATTTTGGGGTTTTTAAATTTTTCCCTATAGTTTTATCATATTTCCTTTCGGTCGGCCAAAGCGCGGTTTTCTAGCGCCTCTGGAAGTGGGCAATGTTACTTTTACATAACTTTACATGTATGGGGAGGGGAGTGAATTAGAATTTTGGTTTAGTTCCTATCAGTCTGCCAAAGCTCAGCTCCCTAGCATTTCTGGAAGTGGCCAATATTCCGTTTACATAATTCTGAAGTAGAGTTTTAGATAGGTCAAATATGGGCTGAAATGTTTTAAGAAAAGTTGGTACGGCAGCCCGAAATTGGCGATAAAAAAGATACACCTATTTTTTGCTAATAACAGTTTTATTTAAATAACTTTAACTAGGTACCCAGGTGTGCTATAAGTGTGCTAGTCTACTATAATACAAATTTTATGTGTTGCTATTTGGTAAGATTATAATAAGAGGTAGTCGAAGTAATATACATATCGTGTCCCAAAAGTATAAATATAGGAAGCACAAATTTTAATATAAAATCTATGCTGTATATGCTAAAAACCCCCTTTCCGAATGTCAATCCCGAAGCCGTACCTAGAAAGTGTCACTACCGTAGCTAGGCGTAAGCTGCGTAGGGACCTAACTAGGGCGCCCAGCGCTAGGGGGCGCTAGTATAAATATTTAAAATTAAATCCCCCAAAGAAATGAGCATAATTCATCAGGGGCGAACTGACCAATTGCGGCGTTATACTTTTGAAACCAAAACTCGTGCATTTCCTACCATTTTTCCAAAAGGTTTTTGATTGCGGCGCCTTTTTTTCTTGTTTTACCAAAATGTCCTCTTCTGGCGCCATTTAAAAAATAACTTAATTGTTGCCCCATTTTTTATATTTTGAAAAAAAAATCTTTTGTGGCGCCATTTTTTCCGAAAAGTGGAACTGCATATTTCTAAAATATTCTGCAAAAAATTTTCCGCAGCTAGTTTTTTTTCCGAAAAGTTATTAATTTATCTAAAATCTTTGTCTGCGGCAATGTTTGTCAAATTTTTTTGTAAATTTTCTTTTATGGTGCCATTTATCCGAAATGTGGAATGTAGATACTACGATTTTATTCAATTTTCGCCTGCGGTGCCATTTTCTTATTATTCTAAAAATTTTTGTCTGCAGCGCGATTTTTCTAAAAACTAATTATTTTATTAACTTACACCCTACCTCCTGTAGTAGTTTTTTTTTTTGATATATTGGTATTAAGCCTGAGGCCCAAGCCCCCCAAATTGACCCGGCTAGTTGCTGAGCCCCTGATCTGATCAAATCTTTTTTTCCTACTGCTTGTATGTTCGATTCAAAATTAAGTTTTTCGGGACAGATTTAGAAGCGAATTTAGATTTTTTTTTACAAAAATTACTTTTACACCCATAAGGTTTTCTATAACCCCTGCTTAAATGTGTTTTTTATTTAAAATAAAATGCGCACTAATCTTCTTTTAATTGACTTGTTGAAAGGGAATGGTAGTAAACATAAGGCTATACGGTTCCTGCAATTCGGGAGTTGCTCTCGTTTTAGTAAATGTCCACGTTTTATATTTCCTTTTCATTCACACTGGTTACGCTCCTACTGAGGAGTTCCAAATAAGGCCGAAATTTCGGGGTAGTATTACCCTTTTCTTTTGACGATTTGCCCACAAGCGTTTTTACCTTCCTAGCCCGCGAAGCAATGACTAGGAAGGTACGAGTTTCGAAGAAATTTTTTTAAAAAGATAACGCCGAAAATTTGTTACTTGGGTGTTAGCAATATCGTCGTAAATATCTGTCTGTGTGTTTGTGTGTGTGTGTATGTCTGTCCGTAACACGATAGCTCCTAAACCACTGAACCGATCTTCGTGAAATTTTAAGGTAAAAGTGTTCGATACTGTGAAGAGCTGATTAGATTTTGGTCAAAATTCATATATGCTAATGGCAGTTTTTTGAGAATTGCAATCTTTACCGCGCGGAAAATACCGCGCCGTCCAAAACAGCGCAGCTCAAAACCGCGCCGGCCAAAACTGCGCCATGACCAAAACCACGCTATGACCTAAATCAGTGGCGCACCCAGGAATATGTCTTGGGGGGGGGGCGAGGTATCTTGGGGGGGGGGGCGAGGTATCTTGGGGGGGGCGAAGCCTCATAATGTCGAATTTTAAGCTATTTTTTGTGTTTTTTTTTCCGAAATATGTCGAAAATATGTAAAAAAATCTTGGGAGTTCGGAACCGAACCCCCCCTGGGTGCGCCCATGCCTAAATGACGTGGGCCAAAACCGCTCCGACCAACATAGCGCGAATACTGAAACCGCGCTCTACAATTAAACCGCCCATCACAGCGCGCGACAATGACAGCGCCTAATCCTTAACAGCGACTTTTGATATTTAATCAATATTCCTTTATTTTTTCTCCATATTATAAGTATACCGGGTGTTTTAGGAGGGTGGTTGACTCCCTTTTTTTTCTGTATTTTTCATGATAAAAAAATTATATATCATATAATGTCAAAAATGACTTGGTGGCACGGTAGGTGGTAGACGCTTTTTACTCATTGGGCGTCGACCGGTGAGATACCACCATGCCAGAACTGAGTAGCGCTAAGTGGTATCACGTTCCGCTACTGCGCTGGCAGTCCGGTTCCAACAATGAGTAACAGATAGCATGATGGCGCCTCCAGGATCAAAATATTCCGGAGGTAAAATACCCGACCACTCGGATCTCCGGGCGTCGGGTGATCCTGGGGGGTCCTTCATGCAAAGATATTAAAAGAAGACCAAAAACTCAACTCAGAATTGATTTTAGCAATATAAGAGGATTAAGTACCAACATGAATTTAGTTCACCAACATCTTAAAGAACAAAGACCTGACATCCTTGTTCTCACTGAAACTAAAATCAGTTCTGCAACACATATTGTGAACTATCTTTATC
The DNA here is from genome assembly GCA_963576565.1 of Aspidapion aeneum. Lineage (NCBI taxonomy): Eukaryota > Metazoa > Arthropoda > Insecta > Coleoptera > Brentidae > Aspidapion > Aspidapion aeneum. The sequence continues at coordinate 52,936,057 of OY755044.1, read as the reverse complement.
CCGGCTATGACCTACACCACCGATTTCGACATAATTTTGGGATCTGTGTGTACATTAAAAATGACCTTTCATTTCATCGAGAGGAGAAGCTAGAACCAGCGAACCTCGATATCATATGGCTGAAATTCACCTCAAAGTCATCGACCAAGTTCATTTGCTGCCTCTACCGACCGCCAAGTAACACCGAGTATCAAAACTTTTTTGCGACATTATCCGAAAACAGTGATAGTATACAGTCTAACTATCCACATGCGGAAATTGTTTTTTAAGGCGATTTCAACGTCCACAATATACCCTGGCTAAAACACCACAACAAAACAGATAATGAAGGCAGAGAAGCAGAAGCTTTTGCCATAAGTTGTGGTCTAACGCAGCTTGTCGATGAACCTACCCGTATCTCAGAAAGGGGTGAATTTGCAGCGCTTTTAGACTTGTTCCTAACTACAAATCCTGACTTGTACACAATTCAAGTAGATCCCCCACTTGGTTCATCCGATCATAAACTTATAAGAACAAAGTGCGAAATGTTCATACCGCCAAGCCAACAATCACTTCCTCGTAAAATGTGGCACTATAAATCGGCAAAATGGAATGACCTTAAACAGTTTTACCTGGATTTTCCATGGCAAGAGGTTTGCTTTAAAACAGCTGATCCCACTATTTGCTGTAATGAAATAACAAAAGCAATCTTATCTGGAATGGATGCATATATCCCACATACAACAAAACGCAGAGCTAATGCAAAATCTTGGTTCAACAGCCAGTGTCAAACGGCTGTGCAGAAAAAAACACAGAGCATATAACCTTTGGAAACGACAACAAACCGCTCAAAACCACACAGAATTTATAGAAGCCAGAAATAGTTGCATAATAACTATTGACGCCGCCAAAGAAACATACAATCAAAGAATAAAAAACAGGTTGCTGAATTGTCCAAGTAGTTCTAGGTCCTTTTGGTCTCTTGCATGAGCCGTTGGATCAAACTTCACCAAGTCATCCATACCACCACTTACAGATAAAAATACTCACTTAGCCACAACATCAGAGGAAAAAGCCAATATGCTGGCCAAAATCTTTTTCTCCAACTCAAACCTAACAGTGCCAAATGGAAAAACTCCACTCCAGGGTTTCCCACAGTATGCCAGAGGTACCCTTTTGTCACACAGTCACTTAAAAAGTTGGATACAAACAAAGTAATGGGTCCAGATGGCATTTCCGCGATAGTACCCAAAAATTGTGCTAGCGAACTCAACCCAACTTTCGCAAAATTATTCAATTTATCTTATAGGCAAGGAGTATATCCATCATCATGGAAGTCTGCCGCAGTACAACCCATTCCAAAGAAAGGAAAAAAGACAGATCCGTTAAACTATAGACCAATTGCTCTACTTCCGGTGATATCAAAAATTATGGAAAGAGTTGTGAACAATCACCTAACCAAGTACTTGGAAAAGTACAAAATTATCAACGACAAGCAATACGGATTTCGAAAATAGGTCAACTGGCGATTTACTTACATACGTCACTCACTTATGGCAAAAAGCGATTGAGTTGCGAGGTGAAACAAGAACAATTGCCTTAGATATATCTAAAGCATTCGATAAAGTCTGGCATGAAAATCTGCTCAACAAGCTCAAAGCAACGGGATTGTCGCCGAGACTTTGCACTTGGTTTGAAAGTTACCTTAAGGATAGATCCATTTATGTTGCACTGGATGGCCGGAACTCCAACTCTTACCAAATAAATGCTGGTGTGCCACAGGGAGCAATCCTTTCGCCAATACTTTTTCTGATTTACTTAAATGACCTCATAGATAAAACAGTAAATCCACTTTATTGCTTTGCAGATGACGGCAATGTAGTCTCCTCAGTCATACCACCCACATGTCTCTCCGCACGTAAATTCCCTTACCTTAGACTAACTGAAATATCACAGATAAATAACGACTTGGAGATAATAGAGGACTTGGGCAACAAAAACCTTTCGTACAGTTCAACGCGCACAAAACCCAAGCAGCCCTGTTTTCAAAAAAGACCAGCACCGGTGAGCCAAACATCATGCTATCTGGAAGTGCTGTCGCATTGCAGAGCCAGTTGAACATCTTAGGAGTCACTGCAGAGACCAACATGTCTTGGCACAGTCACGTGGCAGATATAGCTAAAAGGGCGTCCCAAAAGCTTGGGGTGCTATTTCGTACAAGACATCTGTATACACCAAGCCAACTGCTGACACTCTACAAAGCCCAGATTCGACCAACTATGGAGTACTGCTCACATATATGGAGTGCGGAACCCAAACATACCTTAATGCTTTTAAACACCGTGCAAAAACGAGCTATCAAGCTGATCAATGACCCCGCACTTACCCGTAGCTTGGATGGCGCTGGTACAAAAGAGCGCAGGTCAAAAGAGCGCACGGACAAAAGGGCGCACGGACAAAAGGGCGCAGGGACAAAAGAGCGCACGGACAAAAGAGCGCACGGACCAAAGGGCACACGGACAAAAGGGCGCACGGACAAAAGAGCGCACGGACAAAAGAGCGCACGGACAAAAGAGCGCACGGACAAAAGAGCGCAGATCTCAAAAAGATACTAAAAAACTAACCTAACCTTACTTGGTTAGTTTAATAAACAGTAAAGGCCTAACCTTATCACTCAAACTGCCCCAGCCGAAGTGGACCAGGGGTCGAGGATAGGTTAGGTTAGTGTACCAACCTGACCCGGTTAGGTTTATTTACAAAAAAAAACTTACCTGATCTGTTCAGGCAATTTTTTTTTTGTAAAAAAACCTAACCGGGTCAGGTTGGGATACTAACCTAACCTATCCTCGGCCCCTGGTCCACTTCGGCTGGACAGGGCAAATCGACTTGGGATTTATGACGTGCGGTATTTTGTCCTGCGCCATTTTGTCCGTGCGCTCTTTTGTCCGTGCGCCCTTTTGTCCGTGCGCCCTTTTGTCCGTGCGCTCTTTTGTCCGTGCGCCCTTTTGTCCGTGCGCCCTTTTGTCCGTGCGCTTTTTTGTCCGTGCGCTCTTTTGTCCTGCGCTCTTTTGTCCGCGCTCTTTTGACCTGCGCTCTTTTGTACCAGCTTGGATAGTCTCGAACATCGAAGAACTGTGGGCGATCTATCTCTCTTCTACAGGTATTATCACGGAAAATGCTCTAAAGAGTTGGCACGTATGATCCCCCCGGGAGTAGCACCTACTAGGCGAACACGCCAAACAGACGGTAACCATCAAATAATTGTCAAAATAGAGGCACCAAGAACCTCATTATATCAGAATTCATATCTCTGGAGAACAGCATCGCTGTGGAATAAACTCCCTGCGACAGTTTTCCCTGCAGGTTACAACCTGAACCGTTTCAAAACCAACACACACCAACATTTGCGAGTGCGCATACCCGAAAAAAAAAATTACTTCTTTCCCCGGATCCTAGAGGGTGTGAATCTGAATCCAACCAAATCGAACCGAACCGAACCGAACCGAACCGAACCGAACCGAACCGAACCGAGCCGAACCGAACCGAACCGAACCGAACCGAACCGAACCGAACCGAACCGAACCGAACCGAACCGAACCGAACCGAACCGAACCGAACCGAACCGAACCGAACCGAACCGAACCGAACCGAACCGAACCGAACCGAACCGAACCGAACCGAACCGAACCGAACCGAACCGAACCGAACCGAACCGAACCGAACCGAACCGAACCGAACCGAACCGAACCGAACCGAACCGAACCGAACCGAACCGAACCGAACCGAACCGAACCGAACCGAACCGAACCGAACCGAACCGAACCGAACCGAACCGAACCGAACCGAACCGAACCGAACCGAACCGAACCGAACCGAACCGAACCGAACCGAACCGAACCGAACCGAACCGAACCGAACCGAACCGAACCGAACCGAACCGAACCGAACCGAACCGAACCGAACCGAACCGAACCGAACCGAACCGAACCGAACCGAACCGAACCGAACCGAACCGAACCGAACCGAACCGAACCGAACCGAACCGAACCGAACCGAACCGAACCGAACCGAACCGAACCGAACCGAACCGAACCGAACCGAACCGAACCGAACCGAACCGAACCGAACCGAACCGAATCGAACTGAACCGAACCGAACCGAACCGAACCGAACCAAACCGAACCGAACCGAACCGAACCGAACCGAACCGAACCGAACCGAACCGAACCGAACCCTACTCGGGAGTTTCGGCCTTATTGGAAACTCCTCTGTACGAGCGCAACCAGCTCTGTACGAGCGCAACCAGTGTAAAGGGAGGATTGGTGATGATGTATGAAAAAGAAATATGAAATTTACTAAAAAAAGGCCAATTCCCGAATTGCAGAATCAGTATAGCCGTATGTTAATCCGCCTTGATCAGGCCCGAACTGGCCCGGGCGGGAAGGCGGGGATCCCCGCCGGGGCCCTGAACATAGGCCACTTAGAGACCGGGGCAACTTTGGGCCTGGATATACGGATGTAAAAGTGATTGTGTTATTCTTTGTTTATCTTGTGTTATTGTTAGGTCTTTTCCTGTTCTTGTCAGAGAATATCATTATTTGGTAAGTGGGGCCCCTTCTTTGTTCAAAATCAAGTAGATAATATTACTGACTCTAGTAAGTAGCCTTAAGAAAACTGCCTAGATTTTGCTTAACGTTCAGTTCAACTGCAATTATTGCTTTTGTAACAGGATAACTTATAAATAAATTATTTTTACCAACACTTATTTTTCTGGTTACGAGCAGTCGGGGCACCAGGGGGGCCCGAGGCCCTACCCCTGGGTGCGCTCATGCTTGAAAACAGTTTTTTTAAAGATATCTCAAAACCAAACTCTCCTGCTTGGTTGTAACATAAATTATTAAGAAAAATGAGTTTTAATATATGTATTCCGAAAACCGCATATTATATTGATGCAATGCACCGTTTAAAAGTTAGTTTCAAATTTTTTCAATTTTTATACTGTTAAAACACTGTTGTTAGCATTAATGGATTTGGAAAATTTAAATAGCAGTTTTCAGTATTTTACAATATTTTCCCAGAAAACTTCATGAAAATCGGTTGAGCGGTTTAGGATCTATCATGGTCCTAACAGACATACACATACACACGGACACACGTCACAACAATATTGCTAAGATAGGTCAAACTACACCCAAATAACACATTTTCGGCATTGTCCCAAAATTTTTACCTAAAAATTACTTTATTTTCCAAAAATTTTTGCCTAGGGCGCATTTGATTTTCATATAGTGCCAAACTTTTGAAACTTACTGAAACTCGAATTTTTTTTTGCCCCATTGCATCCACTCCCGCTTCCATTACTGATTATGGGGCCCTTGGCTCTGCTGTCCCGCCGGGGCCCCTACGTACCCAGTCCGGCCCTGGCCTTGATCCTACCCTAATTAGACAAGACCGCCTACCCACAATATCTTAAGGACCACCTTACTCGAAAGCAAAAACTACACAAAAATTACATTAGGATGCTATTTTGATTTATAGTTATTACAGGGTGTCCTAACCTAAATGTGATGAAACATAAGTTTATTCAGCCCTTTGAAGTTAAGTTAATGTCCTTAGAGTTTACAGTGAGCAGGGTTTAATGAGTTTATATAGGTAGGGGAGAGCGGGGCAATATGACGATATTAATGATTAAAACGTCCTAGAAAATACCCAAACCCGGTCTTGACTAAAAAACTTCGTTCAATTGAAAGATGTTTTGGTTTACAAACAAAAAAAAAGACACAGAAATTTAAACCTTAAAAATCTTTACAACAAAAAACTTAAAAAATGCATTTTCGTCATCTTGTCCCACTAGCGCAGCGGGGCAAGAAACGTCCCCTTGTATTTCCTATGAGCACGCCTCATGCACCCAACCCTCGCACCTTCCACATTTAGTCCAGTCCGCTACTGAAGGTTCAATCCATGGTCCCTGGTACCCAACATAAAATTATTTTCGTTGTGTTTTTTTTTGTTTCTGGTAGGTTTTGGTTAAAATCATTAAAAACTTTATTTTTAACTTTTAAGAAGTTGCCATGAGTTTTTTCTTTTTATTTTTTTGTTCAATTCATTCCAAGTTTTTTTTTTCAAGCGCTTCTTTATTCAAATATAAAATATAAAAGCGAAAAACGACCAAAGATGGTTCGGTTCGGTTCGGCCAAGTCATCCAATTTACAAAAAACGTGTTGCCGTGACATTTAATTTTTTTTTTTAATCATGCTTACTAAATCAATCAGCTTATGCTTAACCACTTTTGCACAATTTTAGATTTTTTAATCCAATTAGTCTGTTGTACACACATTTCAAAAGTCTAAAAACGGGCAAAATGGGACTTTAAAGAAAAAAGTTATGCTCATAGTAAACAGCACCTAAAAAAAATTAACCTATAATTTTGAAAACATGCATAAAAGTAAAGTTTTCAAAAAAATGTGATGTTTAGCAAAATCTTTTATACTGGCTTAATTAGAGCAATTTAGAAAATATCCAAAAAACGCAGAAATTGTCGAAGTTTTCATATTTTTTTGGGGTATAAATGTAATGTTTTCTTAAATTTTTGATACAGTGTTGGAAAGCTATATTCAACATATTTAAAAAGTAGACGTTACCTTGGAGTTCCACGAAGAAGTTAAGAATGTCTGGGAAATCCCTCAACTTCAGCATCAAAAATGACCCTGTCTATCGGGGTGCTGGTGGTAATCAAGTAGGGTAATTTTTTCACTGTATACTTTTAAAAACAAGAATAAAAAATCTGGGTCTGTAATCCTTAAGGTCACTACACATTTGTTTGTTATTTTAATATTTTTAGTGTTGTTAAATTCCTCTCTTCTTCTAGGACCTGCTTTGGTAATCTTTCGTCGTTCATCCGTTGTACATGGCCGTACCATATGAGTTGCCTTCCCTCGATTCCCATTCTTTCTTTTATGATATCATTTCTTATGTGATCTATTCTGGATATTCTCATTGATCTTCTTATTGCATCCATTTCGACACTTTCCATTTTTGTTTTGTACTTTTCTGTTACGCGACAAGTCTATATTCCATACAACAGCGTGCTTTTGACCATTGTTTCATATATGTTAAATTTTACATTCTTTTTTATCTCTCTGCTCCATAAAATACTGTTAAGACATCCAATAACTTTTTTTGCTTTTACTATTCTTTTTTCCAATTCTTTACAGTCTGTACCTGTCTTATCAAATGTGACACCCAAGTATACATACTCATTGCATGGAGATATTGTTTGTCCATTTTCTAGTACTCACTGGATTCGTTTCCAATACATAAGTACTGTGTCTTGTCCACGTTCACTGTTAATCCCCACATTTGGTATTCTTCTGTTAACTTTCTCATCATATACTCCATGTCTTCTTTATCATTAGCCACAATTACTTGGTCGTCAGCAAACTGTAGTGTGTATATGGTAAATCGGTCGTTAAGTTGTATTCCCATGCCGTGCACTTTACGTTTCCAGTTTTTTAGAGCTACTGCGATATATATTTTAAAAAGAGTTGGAGAGATACAACATCCCTGTCTTAAGCCTTTTGTTACCAGGAATTCTTTTGAAAGTCGATTTCCAATTTTAATTTTAGATTTTGACCCTTTGTATAGTTCTTTTATCGCTTTTATGTATGTATTATTGATATTAGTTTGCTCTAACACTGTCCATAATTTTTCTACTGGAACGGTATCATATGCTTTTTGTAGGTCTACAAAGGTAACACGAGTCTCTATATTTCTGGCACTTCTTTTCTCAATTACTTGTTTAAGACAAAAAACATTATCACTACAAGATCTGCCTGCGCGAAACCCACTTTGCTCTTCTTCTTGTTCATGAAAATCATTCTCTATTAGATCTCTAAGAATCCTACCGTACAATCTACTTAGAGTACTGGTTACTGAAATTCCTCTGTAATTGTTGCAATCCAGCTTGTTTCCTTTTTTATGTATTGAGGATATGAATGCAAGTTTCCAATCATTAGGTACTCGATGTCCGTTTATGCATTGGTTAATAATATATGTGAGATTTTCGATTAGTTTCTCTGATCCATATTTGAGCATTTCAGCATATATTCCCCCAGGTCTGCTAGCTTTTCCGGATTTAAGCTTTTTAATATTATTCTTTATCATTTCTTTTTCGATGATTACTTCCTCTCCATGTACTTCTATGTCTCTTCTCGGAGAGGCTGCCAGATATTCGGGTCTCGTCTCCTGCAGCAGTCCCTTGTAGTGTTCTGTCCATTGTTCTGGTTTGATTATCTGAATGTTTACTTTTTCTTTTGTTGGGTTTTTTACTGTAGAAATGAATTTCAATACTTCAGAACTCTGCCTACCTCCTACGTGTGTATTTATGTCGTGTCACTTGCGCTCGAACATTTCATTTTTTTCTGTGCGTATTAAATTTCTTAGCTGTCTTCTGGTTTCCCTGTAAATTTCTAGGTCTCTTTGCTCCTTAGTACTGAGCCATTTCAAGTATATACGTTTTTTCTCTTTGACCATTTCTTGTATTTTGTCCGTCCACCACCATCTTCCTGTTATTTCTATTATCTTGGTACCCAACAGCTTCGTTGCTTGCTTCCTTCAAGCTTTTTATTATGTTTGTATATATCTCTTCAAATGAGTGATTTGTGTTTATTAATTTTTCATCTAATCGGTTCTGATACAATCTTTGAGTACTTTCGATTTCTAGACTTCTTAAGTTGTATTTTTGATTGTCTTCGATGCTTTCTAGGTTTTCATTTTCTCTAATACTTTCGTCCTCATTTGTTTTTCTTAAAGGGAATAATATTTTTGCTCTTACCAGATGGTGGTCAGATCCACAGGTAACACCACGAAGTGCTCGCACATCATACCACTTTAATTGCGAGTGTTGTCCACCTATAGCATAATCAACGATTGATTTAAGATTTCTTGTTGGCTGAATCCAGGTATATCGATGAATATCCTTATGTTTAAAAAAAACATTATTTATTTTTAGGTTGTGGGTTTCACACATTTGCATCAGTCTTAAGCCATTATCATTTGTTACTTCCTCTCCAAATGGTCCTGTCACTTTGCTGTGGGTTTGCCTACCAGTTCGGCTATTAAAATCGCCAAGCATAATTATTTCTCTGGTATTACCGATTTTTGTGATAGTCTCATCAAGTTGATCAAAGAACATTTGTTTTCTAGCTACACTTTCGTCATCAAATGGTGCGTAGACTGCTATTATGCTTATATTATGTCCGAGCATCTTCATGTTCACTCGAAGTATGTTTTCACTAATGCAATCGTAGTCTGTAATTTTATTCTTTAGATTTTTCTTTATTAACAAGGATGCCCCTCTGGCTGCTCTTTTGGGACTCCAGTGAATATATGGACAAAATTACCGACACTATTCGTACCTGTTCCTTTCTTTTTTGTCTGAGTGAGTGCAATAATATCGATTTTGCAATTCTGCACTTCGGTTGCAATAATGTCCAACTTTTGATTCAATCCCTGTACGTTCCATGTAGCTATATACATAGTCCTTTGTCTTTGCTTTTTTCGTCTTCGAGAGTTTCCATCCATTGCTCCGAGGCTTTGTTTAGGCTTTTTGGTAACTGCTTAATTGGATTAAAAAATCTAAAATTGTGCAAAAGTGGTTAAGCGTAAGCTATTTCATTTAGTAAGCATGATTAAAGAAAAAAATTAAATGTCACGGCAACACTTTTTTTGTAAATTGGATGACTTGGCCGAACCGAACCGAACCATCTTTGGTCGTTTTTTGCTTTTATATTTTATATTTGAATAAAGAAGCGCTTGAAAAAAAAACTTGGAATGAATCGAACAAAAAAATACAAAGAAAACTCATGGCAACTTCTTAAAAGTTAAAAATAAAGTTTTTAATGATTTTAACCAAAACCTACCAGAAACAAAAAAAAGACACAACGAAAATAATTTTATGTTGGGTACCAGGAACCATGGATTGAACCTTCAGTAGCGGACTGGACTAAATGTGGAAGGTGCGAGGGTTGGGTGCATGAGGCGTGCTCATAGGAAAAACAAGGGAACGTTTCTTGCCCCGCTGCGCTAGTGGGACAAGATGACGAAAATGCATTAAATTTTTTGTTGTAAAGATTTTTAAGGTTTAAATTTTTGTGTCTTTTTTTTGTTTGTAAGCCAAAAAATCTATCTAACAATTAAACGAAGTTTTTTAGTCAAGACCGGGTTTGGGTATTTTCTAGGACGTTTTAATCATTAATATCGTCATATTGCCCCGCTCTCCCCTACCTATATAAACTCACTAAACCCTGCTCACTGTAAACTCTAAGGACATCAACTTTCTTCAAAGGGCTGAATAAACTTATGTTTAATCACGTTTAGTTTAGGACACCCTGTAACTTAAGTTGACATATTTTATATCTAGTTTTTTATCTCATATTGCATCTGGAGAACAGATATATTTGTATGTATGTATGTAACTAGGTAAAGTTGTCAATCTTTATTTTATATTCTGCCGGTTTACGACCACACCGCTTTTTCAATGGTCTAAAATAATTAAAAACTATAAATCAAAATAGCATCCTAATGTAAATTTAATGTGTAGTTTTTACTTTCGAGTAAGGTGGTCCTTAAGATATTGTGGGTAGGCGGTCTTGTCTAATTAGGGTAGGATCAAGGCCAGGGCCGGACTGGGTACGTAGGGGCCCCGGCGGGAGAGCAGAGCCAAGGGCCCCATAATCAGTAATGGAAGCAGGAGTGGATGCAATGAGGCAAAAAAAAAATCGAGTTTCAGTAAGTTTCAAAAGTTTGGCACTATATGCAAATCAAATGCGCCCCAGGCGAAAATTTTTGGAAAATAAAGTCATTTTTATGTAAAAATTTTGGGATAATGCCGAAAATGTGTTATTTGGGTGTAGTTTGACCTATCTTAGCAATATTGTTGTGACGTCTGTCCGTGTGTATGTGTATGTCTGTCAGGACCACGATAGATCCTAAACCGCTCAACCGATTTTCATGAACTTTTCTGGTAAAATAGTGTAAAATACTGTAAACTGCTATTTAAATTTTCCAAATCCATTAATGCTAACAACAGTGTTTTAACAGTATAAAAATTGAAAAAATTTGAAACTAACTTTTTAACGGTGCATTGCATCAATATAATATGCGGTTTTCGGAATACATATATTAAAACTCATTTTTCTTAATAATTTATGTTACAACCAAGCAGGAGAGTTTGGTTTTGAGATATCTTTAAAATACTCTGCCAATATATGGGCCCCTAAACTCACACTAGGTATATAGTTATAGTGTACGTGTGAGCTAATATAACTAAAAACTGAAATATATTTTATTCAACTCCAGACTAAATTACCTTTTGTTTGATACCACACAAGCCATGTTTTGACTTAAACTCAAATTTTTTAAATCTACCCCTACCCTTAAAAAAAACAAAAACTATAATGTATTTTGTTAAACTCCGGACTCAATTACCTTTCGTTTGATATCACACATGCCATATTTTCACTTAAACTCTAATTTTTGAAATATACCCCCACCCTTTTTTTAAAATAAATTAAAATGTATTTTGTTTAACTCCAGACCCAATTACCTTTCGTTTGATATCACACACGCCATATTTTCACATAAACTCTAATTTTTAAAATCTACCCCCACCCATTTGGTTTGTGTTCGGTGGATTTTGTTCATTTTTAAATGGGACCATCTCGACCCAAGACCCAGCCTAGGTACCAAATTTTATTAAAATCGGCCAGGCGGTTTTTGAGTTATGCGCGTTGGTCGTTACAGATAGACATACATACAGACAGACAGACAGACAGACAGACAGACAGACAGACAGACAGACAGACAGACAGACAGACAGACAGACAGACAGACAGACAGACAGACAGACAGACAGACAGACAGACAGACAGACAGACAGACAGACAGACAGACAGACAGACAGACAGACAGACAGACAGACAGACAGACAGACAGACAGACAGACAGACAGACAGACAGACAGACAGACAGACAGACAGACAGACAGACAGACAGACAGACAGACAGACAGACAGACAGACAGACAGACAGACAGACAGACAGACAGACAGACAGACAGACAGACAGACAGACAGACAGACAGACAGACAGACAGACAGACAGACAGACAGACAGACAGACAGACAGACAGACAGACAGACAGACAGACAGACAGACAGACAGACAGACAGACAGACAGACAGACAGACAGACAGACAGACAGACAGACAGACAGACAGACAGACAGACAGACAGAC